>JAUTDX010001178.1:25000-192500 GCA_030844895.1 Ambrosia x helenae
TTTTTTTTTTTTTTTTTTTTTTTTTTTTTTTTTTTTTTTTTTTTTTTTTTTTTTTTTTTTTTTTTTTTTTTTTTTTTTTTATTTTTTTTTTTTTTTTTTTTTTTTTTTTTTTTTTTTTTTTTTTTTTTTTTTTTTTTTTTTTTTTTTTTTTTTTTTTTTTTTTTTTTTTTTTTTTTTTTTTTTTTTTTTTTTTTTTTTTTTTTTTTTTTTTTTTTTTTTTTTTTTTTTTTTTTTTTTTTTTTTTTTTTTTTTTTTTTTTTTTTTTTTTTTTTTTTTTTTTTTTTTTTTTTTTTTTTTTTTTTTTTTTTTTTTTTTTTTTTTTTTTTTTTTTTTTTTTTTTTTTTTTTTTTTTTTTTTTTTTTTTTTTTTTTTTTTTTTTTTTTTTTTTTTTTTTTTTTTTTTTTTTTTTTTTTTTTTTTTTTTTTTTTTTTTTTTTTTTTTTTTTTTTTTTTTTTTTTTTTTTTTTTTTTTTTTTTTTTTTTTTTTTTTTTTTTTTTTTTTTTTTTTTTTTTTTTTTTTTTTTTTTTTTTTTTTTTTTTTTTTTTTTTTTTTTTTTTTTTTTTTTTTTTTTTTTTTTTTTTTTTTTTTTTTTTTTTTTTTTTTTTTTTTTTTTTTTTTTTTTTTTTTTTTTATTTTTTTTTTTTTTTTTTTTTTTTTTTTTTTTTTTTTTTTTTTTTTTTTTTTTTTTTTTTTTTTTTTTTTTTTTTTTTTTTTTTTTTTTTTTTTTTTTTTTTTTTTTTTTTTTTTTTTTTTTTTTTTTTTTTTTTTTTTTTTTTTTTTTTTTTTTTTTTTTTTTTTTTTTTTTTTTTTTTTTTTTTTTTTTTTTTTTTTTTTTTTTTTTTTTTTTTTTTTTTTTTTTTTTTTTTTTTTTTTTTTTTTTTTTTTTTTTTTTTTTTTTTTTTTTTTTTTTTTTTTTTTTTTTTTTTTTTTTTTTTTTTTTTTTTTTTTTTTTTTTTTTTTTTTTTTTTTTTTTTTTTTTTTTTTTTTTTTTTTTTTTTTTTTTTTTTTTTTTTTTTTTTTTTTTTTTTTTTTTTTTTTTTTTTTTTTTTTTTTTTTTTTTTTTTTTTTTTTTTTTTTTTTTTTTTTTTTTTTTTTTTTTTTTTTTTTTTTTTTTTTTTTTTTTTTTTTTTTTTTTTTTTTTTTTTTTTTTTTTTTTTTTTTTTTTTTTTTTTTTTTTTTTTTTTTTTTTTTTTTTTTTTTTTTTTTTTTTTTTTTTTTTTTTTTTTTTTTTTTTTTTTTTTTTTTTTTTTTTTTTTTTTTTTTTTTTTTTTTTTTTTTTTTTTTTTTTTTTTTTTTTTTTTTTTTTTTTTTTTTTTTTTTTTTTTTTTTTTTTTTTTTTTTTTTTTTTTTTTTTTTTTTTTTTTTTTTTTTTTTTTTTTTTTTTTTTTTTTTTTTTTTTTTTTTTTTTTTTTTTTTTTTTTTTTTTTTTTTTTTTTTTTTTTTTTTTTTTTTTTTTTTTTTTTTTTTTTTTTTTTTTTTTTTTTTTTTTTTTTTTTTTTTTTTTTTTTTTTTTTTTTTTTTTTTTTTTTTTTTTTTTTTTTTTTTTTTTTTTTTTTTTTTTTTTTTTTTTTTTTTTTTTTTTTTTTTTTTTTTTTTTTTTTTTTTTTTTTTTTTTTTTTTTTTTTTTTTTTTTTTTTTTTTTTTTTTTTTTTTTTTTTTTTTTTTTTTTTTTTTTTTTTTTTTTTTTTTTTTTTTTTTTTTTTTTTTTTTTTTTTTTTTTTTTTTTTTTTTTTTTTTTTTTTTTTTTTTTTTTTTTTTTTTTTTTTTTTTTTTTTTTTTTTTTTTTTTTTTTTTTTTTTTTTTTTTTTTTTTTTTTTTTTTTTTTTTTTTTTTTTTTTTTTTTTTTTTTTTTTTTTTTTTTTTTTTTTTTTTTTTTTTTTTTTTTTTTTTTTTTTTTTTTTTTTTTTTTTTTTTTTTTTTTTTTTTTTTTTTTTTTTTTTTTTTTTTTTTTTTTTTTTTTTTTTTTTTTTTTTTTTTTTTTTTTTTTTTTTTTTTTTTTTTTTTTTTTTTTTTTTTTTTTTTTTTTTTTTTTTTTTTTTTTTTTTTTTTTTTTTTTTTTTTTTTTTTTTTTTTTTTTTTTTTTTTTTTTTTTTTTTTTTTTTTTTTTTTTTTTTTTTTTTTTTTTTTTTTTTTTTTTTTTTTTTTTTTTTTTTTTTTTTTTTTTTTTTTTTTTTTTTTTTTTTTTTTTTTTTTTTTTTTTTTTTTTTTTTTTTTTTTTTTTTTTTTTTTTTTTTTTTTTTTTTTTTTTTTTTTTTTTTTTTTTTTTTTTTTTTTTTTTTTTTTTTTTTTTTTTTTTTTTTTTTTTTTTTTTTTTTTTTTTTTTTTTTTTTTTTTTTTTTTTTTTTTTTTTTTTTTTTTTTTTTTTTTTTTTTTTTTTTTTTTTTTTTTTTTTTTTTTTTTTTTTTTTTTTTTTTTTTTTTTTTTTTTTTTTTTTTTTTTTTTTTTTTTTTTTTTTTTTTTTTTTTTTTTTTTTTTTTTTTTTTTTTTTTTTTTTTTTTTTTTTTTTTTTTTTTTTTTTTTTTTTTTTTTTTTTTTTTTTTTTTTTTTTTTTTTTTTTTTTTTTTTTTTTTTTTTTTTTTTTTTTTTTTTTTTTTTTTTTTTTTTTTTTTTTTTTTTTTTTTTTTTTTTTTTTTTTTTTTTTTTTTTTTTTTTTTTTTTTTTTTTTTTTTTTTTTTTTTTTTTTTTTTTTTTTTTTTTTTTTTTTTTTTTTTTTTTTTTTTTTTTTTTTTTTTTTTTTTTTTTTTTTTTTTTTTTTTTTTTTTTTTTTTTTTTTTTTTTTTTTTTTTTTTTTTTTTTTTTTTTTTTTTTTTTTTTTTTTTTTTTTTTTTTTTTTTTTTTTTTTTTTTTTTTTTTTTTTTTTTTTTTTTTTTTTTTTTTTTTTTTTTTTTTTTTTTTTTTTTTTTTTTTTTTTTTTTTTTTTTTTTTTTTTTTTTTTTTTTTTTTTTTTTTTTTTTTTTTTTTTTTTTTTTTTTTTTTTTTTTTTTTTTTTTTTTTTTTTTTTTTTTTTTTTTTTTTTTTTTTTTTTTTTTTTTTTTTTTTTTTTTTTTTTTTTTTTTTTTTTTTTTTTTTTTTTTTTTTTTTTTTTTTTTTTTTTTTTTTTTTTTTTTTTTTTTTTTTTTTTTTTTTTTTTTTTTTTTTTTTTTTTTTTTTTTTTTTTTTTTTTTTTTTTTTTTTTTTTTTTTTTTTTTTTTTTTTTTTTTTTTTTTTTTTTTTTTTTTTTTTTTTTTTTTTTTTTTTTTTTTTTTTTTTTTTTTTTTTTTTTTTTTTTTTTTTTTTTTTTTTTTTTTTTTTTTTTTTTTTTTTTTTTTTTTTTTTTTTTTTTTTTTTTTTTTTTTTTTTTTTTTTTTTTTTTTTTTTTTTTTTTTTTTTTTTTTTTTTTTTTTTTTTTTTTTTTTTTTTTTTTTTTTTTTTTTTTTTTTTTTTTTTTTTTTTTTTTTTTTTTTTTTTTTTTTTTTTTTTTTTTTTTTTTTTTTTTTTTTTTTTTTTTTTTTTTTTTTTTTTTTTTTTTTTTTTTTTTTTTTTTTTTTTTTTTTTTTTTTTTTTTTTTTTTTTTTTTTTTTTTTTTTTTTTTTTTTTTTTTTTTTTTTTTTTTTTTTTTTTTTTTTTTTTTTTTTTTTTTTTTTTTTTTTTTTTTTTTTTTTTTTTTTTTTTTTTTTTTTTTTTTTTTTTTTTTTTTTTTTTTTTTTTTTTTTTTTTTTTTTTTTTTTTTTTTTTTTTTTTTTTTTTTTTTTTTTTTTTTTTTTTTTTTTTTTTTTTTTTTTTTTTTTTTTTTTTTTTTTTTTTTTTTTTTTTTTTTTTTTTTTTTTTTTTTTTTTTTTTTTTTTTTTTTTTTTTTTTTTTTTTTTTTTTTTTTTTTTTTTTTTTTTTTTTTTTTTTTTTTTTTTTTTTTTTTTTTTTTTTTTTTTTTTTTTTTTTTTTTTTTTTTTTTTTTTTTTTTTTTTTTTTTTTTTTTTTTTTTTTTTTTTTTTTTTTTTTTTTTTTTTTTTTTTTTTTTTTTTTTTTTTTTTTTTTTTTTTTTTTTTTTTTTTTTTTTTTTTTTTTTTTTTTTTTTTTTTTTTTTTTTTTTTTTTTTTTTTTTTTTTTTTTTTTTTTTTTTTTTTTTTTTTTTTTTTTTTTTTTTTTTTTTTTTTTTTTTTTTTTTTTTTTTTTTTTTTTTTTTTTTTTTTTTTTTTTTTTTTTTTTTTTTTTTTTTTTTTTTTTTTTTTTTTTTTTTTTTTTTTTTTTTTTTTTTTTTTTTTTTTTTTTTTTTTTTTTTTTTTTTTTTTTTTTTTTTTTTTTTTTTTTTTTTTTTTTTTTTTTTTTTTTTTTTTTTTTTTTTTTTTTTTTTTTTTTTTTTTTTTTTTTTTTTTTTTTTTTTTTTTTTTTTTTTTTTTTTTTTTTTTTTTTTTTTTTTTTTTTTTTTTTTTTTTTTTTTTTTTTTTTTTTTTTTTTTTTTTTTTTTTTTTTTTTTTTTTTTTTTTTTTTTTTTTTTTTTTTTTTTTTTTTTTTTTTTTTTTTTTTTTTTTTTTTTTTTTTTTTTTTTTTTTTTTTTTTTTTTTTTTTTTTTTTTTTTTTTTTTTTTTTTTTTTTTTTTTTTTTTTTTTTTTTTTTTTTTTTTTTTTTTTTTTTTTTTTTTTTTTTTTTTTTTTTTTTTTTTTTTTTTTTTTTTTTTTTTTTTTTTTTTTTTTTTTTTTTTTTTTTTTTTTTTTTTTTTTTTTTTTTTTTTTTTTTTTTTTTTTTTTTTTTTTTTTTTTTTTTTTTTTTTTTTTTTTTTTTTTTTTTTTTTTTTTTTTTTTTTTTTTTTTTTTTTTTTTTTTTTTTTTTTTTTTTTTTTTTTTTTTTTTTTTTTTTTTTTTTTTTTTTTTTTTTTTTTTTTTTTTTTTTTTTTTTTTTTTTTTTTTTTTTTTTTTTTTTTTTTTTTTTTTTTTTTTTTTTTTTTTTTTTTTTTTTTTTTTTTTTTTTTTTTTTTTTTTTTTTTTTTTTTTTTTTTTTTTTTTTTTTTTTTTTTTTTTTTTTTTTTTTTTTTTTTTTTTTTTTTTTTTTTTTTTTTTTTTTTTTTTTTTTTTTTTTTTTTTTTTTTTTTTTTTTTTTTTTTTTTTTTTTTTTTTTTTTTTTTTTTTTTTTTTTTTTTTTTTTTTTTTTTTTTTTTTTTTTTTTTTTTTTTTTTTTTTTTTTTTTTTTTTTTTTTTTTTTTTTTTTTTTTTTTTTTTTTTTTTTTTTTTTTTTTTTTTTTTTTTTTTTTTTTTTTTTTTTTTTTTTTTTTTTTTTTTTTTTTTTTTTTTTTTTTTTTTTTTTTTTTTTTTTTTTTTTTTTTTTTTTTTTTTTTTTTTTTTTTTTTTTTTTTTTTTTTTTTTTTTTTTTTTTTTTTTTTTTTTTTTTTTTTTTTTTTTTTTTTTTTTTTTTTTTTTTTTTTTTTTTTTTTTTTTTTTTTTTTTTTTTTTTTTTTTTTTTTTTTTTTTTTTTTTTTTTTTTTTTTTTTTTTTTTTTTTTTTTTTTTTTTTTTTTTTTTTTTTTTTTTTTTTTTTTTTTTTTTTTTTTTTTTTTTTTTTTTTTTTTTTTTTTTTTTTTTTTTTTTTTTTTTTTTTTTTTTTTTTTTTTTTTTTTTTTTTTTTTTTTTTTTTTTTTTTTTTTTTTTTTTTTTTTTTTTTTTTTTTTTTTTTTTTTTTTTTTTTTTTTTTTTTTTTTTTTTTTTTTTTTTTTTTTTTTTTTTTTTTTTTTTTTTTTTTTTTTTTTTTTTTTTTTTTTTTTTTTTTTTTTTTTTTTTTTTTTTTTTTTTTTTTTTTTTTTTTTTTTTTTTTTTTTTTTTTTTTTTTTTTTTTTTTTTTTTTTTTTTTTTTTTTTTTTTTTTTTTTTTTTTTTTTTTTTTTTTTTTTTTTTTTTTTTTTTTTTTTTTTTTTTTTTTTTTTTTTTTTTTTTTTTTTTTTTTTTTTTTTTTTTTTTTTTTTTTTTTTTTTTTTTTTTTTTTTTTTTTTTTTTTTTTTTTTTTTTTTTTTTTTTTTTTTTTTTTTTTTTTTTTTTTTTTTTTTTTTTTTTTTTTTTTTTTTTTTTTTTTTTTTTTTTTTTTTTTTTTTTTTTTTTTTTTTTTTTTTTTTTTTTTTTTTTTTTTTTTTTTTTTTTTTTTTTTTTTTTTTTTTTTTTTTTTTTTTTTTTTTTTTTTTTTTTTTTTTTTTTTTTTTTTTTTTTTTTTTTTTTTTTTTTTTTTTTTTTTTTTTTTTTTTTTTTTTTTTTTTTTTTTTTTTTTTTTTTTTTTTTTTTTTTTTTTTTTTTTTTTTTTTTTTTTTTTTTTTTTTTTTTTTTTTTTTTTTTTTTTTTTTTTTTTTTTTTTTTTTTTTTTTTTTTTTTTTTTTTTTTTTTTTTTTTTTTTTTTTTTTTTTTTTTTTTTTTTTTTTTTTTTTTTTTTTTTTTTTTTTTTTTTTTTTTTTTTTTTTTTTTTTTTTTTTTTTTTTTTTTTTTTTTTTTTTTTTTTTTTTTTTTTTTTTTTTTTTTTTTTTTTTTTTTTTTTTTTTTTTTTTTTTTTTTTTTTTTTTTTTTTTTTTTTTTTTTTTTTTTTTTTTTTTTTTTTTTTTTTTTTTTTTTTTTTTTTTTTTTTTTTTTTTTTTTTTTTTTTTTTTTTTTTTTTTTTTTTTTTTTTTTTTTTTTTTTTTTTTTTTTTTTTTTTTTTTTTTTTTTTTTTTTTTTTTTTTTTTTTTTTTTTTTTTTTTTTTTTTTTTTTTTTTTTTTTTTTTTTTTTTTTTTTTTTTTTTTTTTTTTTTTTTTTTTTTTTTTTTTTTTTTTTTTTTTTTTTTTTTTTTTTTTTTTTTTTTTTTTTTTTTTTTTTTTTTTTTTTTTTTTTTTTTTTTTTTTTTTTTTTTTTTTTTTTTTTTTTTTTTTTTTTTTTTTTTTTTTTTTTTTTTTTTTTTTTTTTTTTTTTTTTTTTTTTTTTTTTTTTTTTTTTTTTTTTTTTTTTTTTTTTTTTTTTTTTTTTTTTTTTTTTTTTTTTTTTTTTTTTTTTTTTTTTTTTTTTTTTTTTTTTTTTTTTTTTTTTTTTTTTTTTTTTTTTTTTTTTTTTTTTTTTTTTTTTTTTTTTTTTTTTTTTTTTTTTTTTTTTTTTTTTTTTTTTTTTTTTTTTTTTTTTTTTTTTTTTTTTTTTTTTTTTTTTTTTTTTTTTTTTTTTTTTTTTTTTTTTTTTTTTTTTTTTTTTTTTTTTTTTTTTTTTTTTTTTTTTTTTTTTTTTTTTTTTTTTTTTTTTTTTTTTTTTTTTTTTTTTTTTTTTTTTTTTTTTTTTTTTTTTTTTTTTTTTTTTTTTTTTTTTTTTTTTTTTTTTTTTTTTTTTTTTTTTTTTTTTTTTTTTTTTTTTTTTTTTTTTTTTTTTTTTTTTTTTTTTTTTTTTTTTTTTTTTTTTTTTTTTTTTTTTTTTTTTTTTTTTTTTTTTTTTTTTTTTTTTTTTTTTTTTTTTTTTTTTTTTTTTTTTTTTTTTTTTTTTTTTTTTTTTTTTTTTTTTTTTTTTTTTTTTTTTTTTTTTTTTTTTTTTTTTTTTTTTTTTTTTTTTTTTTTTTTTTTTTTTTTTTTTTTTTTTTTTTTTTTTTTTTTTTTTTTTTTTTTTTTTTTTTTTTTTTTTTTTTTTTTTTTTTTTTTTTTTTTTTTTTTTTTTTTTTTTTTTTTTTTTTTTTTTTTTTTTTTTTTTTTTTTTTTTTTTTTTTTTTTTTTTTTTTTTTTTTTTTTTTTTTTTTTTTTTTTTTTTTTTTTTTTTTTTTTTTTTTTTTTTTTTTTTTTTTTTTTTTTTTTTTTTTTTTTTTTTTTTTTTTTTTTTTTTTTTTTTTTTTTTTTTTTTTTTTTTTTTTTTTTTTTTTTTTTTTTTTTTTTTTTTTTTTTTTTTTTTTTTTTTTTTTTTTTTTTTTTTTTTTTTTTTTTTTTTTTTTTTTTTTTTTTTTTTTTTTTTTTTTTTTTTTTTTTTTTTTTTTTTTTTTTTTTTTTTTTTTTTTTTTTTTTTTTTTTTTTTTTTTTTTTTTTTTTTTTTTTTTTTTTTTTTTTTTTTTTTTTTTTTTTTTTTTTTTTTTTTTTTTTTTTTTTTTTTTTTTTTTTTTTTTTTTTTTTTTTTTTTTTTTTTTTTTTTTTTTTTTTTTTTTTTTTTTTTTTTTTTTTTTTTTTTTTTTTTTTTTTTTTTTTTTTTTTTTTTTTTTTTTTTTTTTTTTTTTTTTTTTTTTTTTTTTTTTTTTTTTTTTTTTTTTTTTTTTTTTTTTTTTTTTTTTTTTTTTTTTTTTTTTTTTTTTTTTTTTTTTTTTTTTTTTTTTTTTTTTTTTTTTTTTTTTTTTTTTTTTTTTTTTTTTTTTTTTTTTTTTTTTTTTTTTTTTTTTTTTTTTTTTTTTTTTTTTTTTTTTTTTTTTTTTTTTTTTTTTTTTTTTTTTTTTTTTTTTTTTTTTTTTTTTTTTTTTTTTTTTTTTTTTTTTTTTTTTTTTTTTTTTTTTTTTTTTTTTTTTTTTTTTTTTTTTTTTTTTTTTTTTTTTTTTTTTTTTTTTTTTTTTTTTTTTTTTTTTTTTTTTTTTTTTTTTTTTTTTTTTTTTTTTTTTTTTTTTTTTTTTTTTTTTTTTTTTTTTTTTTTTTTTTTTTTTTTTTTTTTTTTTTTTTTTTTTTTTTTTTTTTTTTTTTTTTTTTTTTTTTTTTTTTTTTTTTTTTTTTTTTTTTTTTTTTTTTTTTTTTTTTTTTTTTTTTTTTTTTTTTTTTTTTTTTTTTTTTTTTTTTTTTTTTTTTTTTTTTTTTTTTTTTTTTTTTTTTTTTTTTTTTTTTTTTTTTTTTTTTTTTTTTTTTTTTTTTTTTTTTTTTTTTTTTTTTTTTTTTTTTTTTTTTTTTTTTTTTTTTTTTTTTTTTTTTTTTTTTTTTTTTTTTTTTTTTTTTTTTTTTTTTTTTTTTTTTTTTTTTTTTTTTTTTTTTTTTTTTTTTTTTTTTTTTTTTTTTTTTTTTTTTTTTTTTTTTTTTTTTTTTTTTTTTTTTTTTTTTTTTTTTTTTTTTTTTTTTTTTTTTTTTTTTTTTTTTTTTTTTTTTTTTTTTTTTTTTTTTTTTTTTTTTTTTTTTTTTTTTTTTTTTTTTTTTTTTTTTTTTTTTTTTTTTTTTTTTTTTTTTTTTTTTTTTTTTTTTTTTTTTTTTTTTTTTTTTTTTTTTTTTTTTTTTTTTTTTTTTTTTTTTTTTTTTTTTTTTTTTTTTTTTTTTTTTTTTTTTTTTTTTTTTTTTTTTTTTTTTTTTTTTTTTTTTTTTTTTTTTTTTTTTTTTTTTTTTTTTTTTTTTTTTTTTTTTTTTTTTTTTTTTTTTTTTTTTTTTTTTTTTTTTTTTTTTTTTTTTTTTTTTTTTTTTTTTTTTTTTTTTTTTTTTTTTTTTTTTTTTTTTTTTTTTTTTTTTTTTTTTTTTTTTTTTTTTTTTTTTTTTTTTTTTTTTTTTTTTTTTTTTTTTTTTTTTTTTTTTTTTTTTTTTTTTTTTTTTTTTTTTTTTTTTTTTTTTTTTTTTTTTTTTTTTTTTTTTTTTTTTTTTTTTTTTTTTTTTTTTTTTTTTTTTTTTTTTTTTTTTTTTTTTTTTTTTTTTTTTTTTTTTTTTTTTTTTTTTTTTTTTTTTTTTTTTTTTTTTTTTTTTTTTTTTTTTTTTTTTTTTTTTTTTTTTTTTTTTTTTTTTTTTTTTTTTTTTTTTTTTTTTTTTTTTTTTTTTTTTTTTTTTTTTTTTTTTTTTTTTTTTTTTTTTTTTTTTTTTTTTTTTTTTTTTTTTTTTTTTTTTTTTTTTTTTTTTTTTTTTTTTTTTTTTTTTTTTTTTTTTTTTTTTTTTTTTTTTTTTTTTTTTTTTTTTTTTTTTTTTTTTTTTTTTTTTTTTTTTTTTTTTTTTTTTTTTTTTTTTTTTTTTTTTTTTTTTTTTTTTTTTTTTTTTTTTTTTTTTTTTTTTTTTTTTTTTTTTTTTTTTTTTTTTTTTTTTTTTTTTTTTTTTTTTTTTTTTTTTTTTTTTTTTTTTTTTTTTTTTTTTTTTTTTTTTTTTTTTTTTTTTTTTTTTTTTTTTTTTTTTTTTTTTTTTTTTTTTTTTTTTTTTTTTTTTTTTTTTTTTTTTTTTTTTTTTTTTTTTTTTTTTTTTTTTTTTTTTTTTTTTTTTTTTTTTTTTTTTTTTTTTTTTTTTTTTTTTTTTTTTTTTTTTTTTTTTTTTTTTTTTTTTTTTTTTTTTTTTTTTTTTTTTTTTTTTTTTTTTTTTTTTTTTTTTTTTTTTTTTTTTTTTTTTTTTTTTTTTTTTTTTTTTTTTTTTTTTTTTTTTTTTTTTTTTTTTTTTTTTTTTTTTTTTTTTTTTTTTTTTTTTTTTTTTTTTTTTTTTTTTTTTTTTTTTTTTTTTTTTTTTTTTTTTTTTTTTTTTTTTTTTTTTTTTTTTTTTTTTTTTTTTTTTTTTTTTTTTTTTTTTTTTTTTTTTTTTTTTTTTTTTTTTTTTTTTTTTTTTTTTTTTTTTTTTTTTTTTTTTTTTTTTTTTTTTTTTTTTTTTTTTTTTTTTTTTTTTTTTTTTTTTTTTTTTTTTTTTTTTTTTTTTTTTTTTTTTTTTTTTTTTTTTTTTTTTTTTTTTTTTTTTTTTTTTTTTTTTTTTTTTTTTTTTTTTTTTTTTTTTTTTTTTTTTTTTTTTTTTTTTTTTTTTTTTTTTTTTTTTTTTTTTTTTTTTTTTTTTTTTTTTTTTTTTTTTTTTTTTTTTTTTTTTTTTTTTTTTTTTTTTTTTTTTTTTTTTTTTTTTTTTTTTTTTTTTTTTTTTTTTTTTTTTTTTTTTTTTTTTTTTTTTTTTTTTTTTTTTTTTTTTTTTTTTTTTTTTTTTTTTTTTTTTTTTTTTTTTTTTTTTTTTTTTTTTTTTTTTTTTTTTTTTTTTTTTTTTTTTTTTTTTTTTTTTTTTTTTTTTTTTTTTTTTTTTTTTTTTTTTTTTTTTTTTTTTTTTTTTTTTTTTTTTTTTTTTTTTTTTTTTTTTTTTTTTTTTTTTTTTTTTTTTTTTTTTTTTTTTTTTTTTTTTTTTTTTTTTTTTTTTTTTTTTTTTTTTTTTTTTTTTTTTTTTTTTTTTTTTTTTTTTTTTTTTTTTTTTTTTTTTTTTTTTTTTTTTTTTTTTTTTTTTTTTTTTTTTTTTTTTTTTTTTTTTTTTTTTTTTTTTTTTTTTTTTTTTTTTTTTTTTTTTTTTTTTTTTTTTTTTTTTTTTTTTTTTTTTTTTTTTTTTTTTTTTTTTTTTTTTTTTTTTTTTTTTTTTTTTTTTTTTTTTTTTTTTTTTTTTTTTTTTTTTTTTTTTTTTTTTTTTTTTTTTTTTTTTTTTTTTTTTTTTTTTTTTTTTTTTTTTTTTTTTTTTTTTTTTTTTTTTTTTTTTTTTTTTTTTTTTTTTTTTTTTTTTTTTTTTTTTTTTTTTTTTTTTTTTTTTTTTTTTTTTTTTTTTTTTTTTTTTTTTTTTTTTTTTTTTTTTTTTTTTTTTTTTTTTTTTTTTTTTTTTTTTTTTTTTTTTTTTTTTTTTTTTTTTTTTTTTTTTTTTTTTTTTTTTTTTTTTTTTTTTTTTTTTTTTTTTTTTTTTTTTTTTTTTTTTTTTTTTTTTTTTTTTTTTTTTTTTTTTTTTTTTTTTTTTTTTTTTTTTTTTTTTTTTTTTTTTTTTTTTTTTTTTTTTTTTTTTTTTTTTTTTTTTTTTTTTTTTTTTTTTTTTTTTTTTTTTTTTTTTTTTTTTTTTTTTTTTTTTTTTTTTTTTTTTTTTTTTTTTTTTTTTTTTTTTTTTTTTTTTTTTTTTTTTTTTTTTTTTTTTTTTTTTTTTTTTTTTTTTTTTTTTTTTTTTTTTTTTTTTTTTTTTTTTTTTTTTTTTTTTTTTTTTTTTTTTTTTTTTTTTTTTTTTTTTTTTTTTTTTTTTTTTTTTTTTTTTTTTTTTTTTTTTTTTTTTTTTTTTTTTTTTTTTTTTTTTTTTTTTTTTTTTTTTTTTTTTTTTTTTTTTTTTTTTTTTTTTTTTTTTTTTTTTTTTTTTTTTTTTTTTTTTTTTTTTTTTTTTTTTTTTTTTTTTTTTTTTTTTTTTTTTTTTTTTTTTTTTTTTTTTTTTTTTTTTTTTTTTTTTTTTTTTTTTTTTTTTTTTTTTTTTTTTTTTTTTTTTTTTTTTTTTTTTTTTTTTTTTTTTTTTTTTTTTTTTTTTTTTTTTTTTTTTTTTTTTTTTTTTTTTTTTTTTTTTTTTTTTTTTTTTTTTTTTTTTTTTTTTTTTTTTTTTTTTTTTTTTTTTTTTTTTTTTTTTTTTTTTTTTTTTTTTTTTTTTTTTTTTTTTTTTTTTTTTTTTTTTTTTTTTTTTTTTTTTTTTTTTTTTTTTTTTTTTTTTTTTTTTTTTTTTTTTTTTTTTTTTTTTTTTTTTTTTTTTTTTTTTTTTTTTTTTTTTTTTTTTTTTTTTTTTTTTTTTTTTTTTTTTTTTTTTTTTTTTTTTTTTTTTTTTTTTTTTTTTTTTTTTTTTTTTTTTTTTTTTTTTTTTTTTTTTTTTTTTTTTTTTTTTTTTTTTTTTTTTTTTTTTTTTTTTTTTTTTTTTTTTTTTTTTTTTTTTTTTTTTTTTTTTTTTTTTTTTTTTTTTTTTTTTTTTTTTTTTTTTTTTTTTTTTTTTTTTTTTTTTTTTTTTTTTTTTTTTTTTTTTTTTTTTTTTTTTTTTTTTTTTTTTTTTTTTTTTTTTTTTTTTTTTTTTTTTTTTTTTTTTTTTTTTTTTTTTTTTTTTTTTTTTTTTTTTTTTTTTTTTTTTTTTTTTTTTTTTTTTTTTTTTTTTTTTTTTTTTTTTTTTTTTTTTTTTTTTTTTTTTTTTTTTTTTTTTTTTTTTTTTTTTTTTTTTTTTTTTTTTTTTTTTTTTTTTTTTTTTTTTTTTTTTTTTTTTTTTTTTTTTTTTTTTTTTTTTTTTTTTTTTTTTTTTTTTTTTTTTTTTTTTTTTTTTTTTTTTTTTTTTTTTTTTTTTTTTTTTTTTTTTTTTTTTTTTTTTTTTTTTTTTTTTTTTTTTTTTTTTTTTTTTTTTTTTTTTTTTTTTTTTTTTTTTTTTTTTTTTTTTTTTTTTTTTTTTTTTTTTTTTTTTTTTTTTTTTTTTTTTTTTTTTTTTTTTTTTTTTTTTTTTTTTTTTTTTTTTTTTTTTTTTTTTTTTTTTTTTTTTTTTTTTTTTTTTTTTTTTTTTTTTTTTTTTTTTTTTTTTTTTTTTTTTTTTTTTTTTTTTTTTTTTTTTTTTTTTTTTTTTTTTTTTTTTTTTTTTTTTTTTTTTTTTTTTTTTTTTTTTTTTTTTTTTTTTTTTTTTTTTTTTTTTTTTTTTTTTTTTTTTTTTTTTTTTTTTTTTTTTTTTTTTTTTTTTTTTTTTTTTTTTTTTTTTTTTTTTTTTTTTTTTTTTTTTTTTTTTTTTTTTTTTTTTTTTTTTTTTTTTTTTTTTTTTTTTTTTTTTTTTTTTTTTTTTTTTTTTTTTTTTTTTTTTTTTTTTTTTTTTTTTTTTTTTTTTTTTTTTTTTTTTTTTTTTTTTTTTTTTTTTTTTTTTTTTTTTTTTTTTTTTTTTTTTTTTTTTTTTTTTTTTTTTTTTTTTTTTTTTTTTTTTTTTTTTTTTTTTTTTTTTTTTTTTTTTTTTTTTTTTTTTTTTTTTTTTTTTTTTTTTTTTTTTTTTTTTTTTTTTTTTTTTTTTTTTTTTTTTTTTTTTTTTTTTTTTTTTTTTTTTTTTTTTTTTTTTTTTTTTTTTTTTTTTTTTTTTTTTTTTTTTTTTTTTTTTTTTTTTTTTTTTTTTTTTTTTTTTTTTTTTTTTTTTTTTTTTTTTTTTTTTTTTTTTTTTTTTTTTTTTTTTTTTTTTTTTTTTTTTTTTTTTTTTTTTTTTTTTTTTTTTTTTTTTTTTTTTTTTTTTTTTTTTTTTTTTTTTTTTTTTTTTTTTTTTTTTTTTTTTTTTTTTTTTTTTTTTTTTTTTTTTTTTTTTTTTTTTTTTTTTTTTTTTTTTTTTTTTTTTTTTTTTTTTTTTTTTTTTTTTTTTTTTTTTTTTTTTTTTTTTTTTTTTTTTTTTTTTTTTTTTTTTTTTTTTTTTTTTTTTTTTTTTTTTTTTTTTTTTTTTTTTTTTTTTTTTTTTTTTTTTTTTTTTTTTTTTTTTTTTTTTTTTTTTTTTTTTTTTTTTTTTTTTTTTTTTTTTTTTTTTTTTTTTTTTTTTTTTTTTTTTTTTTTTTTTTTTTTTTTTTTTTTTTTTTTTTTTTTTTTTTTTTTTTTTTTTTTTTTTTTTTTTTTTTTTTTTTTTTTTTTTTTTTTTTTTTTTTTTTTTTTTTTTTTTTTTTTTTTTTTTTTTTTTTTTTTTTTTTTTTTTTTTTTTTTTTTTTTTTTTTTTTTTTTTTTTTTTTTTTTTTTTTTTTTTTTTTTTTTTTTTTTTTTTTTTTTTTTTTTTTTTTTTTTTTTTTTTTTTTTTTTTTTTTTTTTTTTTTTTTTTTTTTTTTTTTTTTTTTTTTTTTTTTTTTTTTTTTTTTTTTTTTTTTTTTTTTTTTTTTTTTTTTTTTTTTTTTTTTTTTTTTTTTTTTTTTTTTTTTTTTTTTTTTTTTTTTTTTTTTTTTTTTTTTTTTTTTTTTTTTTTTTTTTTTTTTTTTTTTTTTTTTTTTTTTTTTTTTTTTTTTTTTTTTTTTTTTTTTTTTTTTTTTTTTTTTTTTTTTTTTTTTTTTTTTTTTTTTTTTTTTTTTTTTTTTTTTTTTTTTTTTTTTTTTTTTTTTTTTTTTTTTTTTTTTTTTTTTTTTTTTTTTTTTTTTTTTTTTTTTTTTTTTTTTTTTTTTTTTTTTTTTTTTTTTTTTTTTTTTTTTTTTTTTTTTTTTTTTTTTTTTTTTTTTTTTTTTTTTTTTTTTTTTTTTTTTTTTTTTTTTTTTTTTTTTTTTTTTTTTTTTTTTTTTTTTTTTTTTTTTTTTTTTTTTTTTTTTTTTTTTTTTTTTTTTTTTTTTTTTTTTTTTTTTTTTTTTTTTTTTTTTTTTTTTTTTTTTTTTTTTTTTTTTTTTTTTTTTTTTTTTTTTTTTTTTTTTTTTTTTTTTTTTTTTTTTTTTTTTTTTTTTTTTTTTTTTTTTTTTTTTTTTTTTTTTTTTTTTTTTTTTTTTTTTTTTTTTTTTTTTTTTTTTTTTTTTTTTTTTTTTTTTTTTTTTTTTTTTTTTTTTTTTTTTTTTTTTTTTTTTTTTTTTTTTTTTTTTTTTTTTTTTTTTTTTTTTTTTTTTTTTTTTTTTTTTTTTTTTTTTTTTTTTTTTTTTTTTTTTTTTTTTTTTTTTTTTTTTTTTTTTTTTTTTTTTTTTTTTTTTTTTTTTTTTTTTTTTTTTTTTTTTTTTTTTTTTTTTTTTTTTTTTTTTTTTTTTTTTTTTTTTTTTTTTTTTTTTTTTTTTTTTTTTTTTTTTTTTTTTTTTTTTTTTTTTTTTTTTTTTTTTTTTTTTTTTTTTTTTTTTTTTTTTTTTTTTTTTTTTTTTTTTTTTTTTTTTTTTTTTTTTTTTTTTTTTTTTTTTTTTTTTTTTTTTTTTTTTTTTTTTTTTTTTTTTTTTTTTTTTTTTTTTTTTTTTTTTTTTTTTTTTTTTTTTTTTTTTTTTTTTTTTTTTTTTTTTTTTTTTTTTTTTTTTTTTTTTTTTTTTTTTTTTTTTTTTTTTTTTTTTTTTTTTTTTTTTTTTTTTTTTTTTTTTTTTTTTTTTTTTTTTTTTTTTTTTTTTTTTTTTTTTTTTTTTTTTTTTTTTTTTTTTTTTTTTTTTTTTTTTTTTTTTTTTTTTTTTTTTTTTTTTTTTTTTTTTTTTTTTTTTTTTTTTTTTTTTTTTTTTTTTTTTTTTTTTTTTTTTTTTTTTTTTTTTTTTTTTTTTTTTTTTTTTTTTTTTTTTTTTTTTTTTTTTTTTTTTTTTTTTTTTTTTTTTTTTTTTTTTTTTTTTTTTTTTTTTTTTTTTTTTTTTTTTTTTTTTTTTTTTTTTTTTTTTTTTTTTTTTTTTTTTTTTTTTTTTTTTTTTTTTTTTTTTTTTTTTTTTTTTTTTTTTTTTTTTTTTTTTTTTTTTTTTTTTTTTTTTTTTTTTTTTTTTTTTTTTTTTTTTTTTTTTTTTTTTTTTTTTTTTTTTTTTTTTTTTTTTTTTTTTTTTTTTTTTTTTTTTTTTTTTTTTTTTTTTTTTTTTTTTTTTTTTTTTTTTTTTTTTTTTTTTTTTTTTTTTTTTTTTTTTTTTTTTTTTTTTTTTTTTTTTTTTTTTTTTTTTTTTTTTTTTTTTTTTTTTTTTTTTTTTTTTTTTTTTTTTTTTTTTTTTTTTTTTTTTTTTTTTTTTTTTTTTTTTTTTTTTTTTTTTTTTTTTTTTTTTTTTTTTTTTTTTTTTTTTTTTTTTTTTTTTTTTTTTTTTTTTTTTTTTTTTTTTTTTTTTTTTTTTTTTTTTTTTTTTTTTTTTTTTTTTTTTTTTTTTTTTTTTTTTTTTTTTTTTTTTTTTTTTTTTTTTTTTTTTTTTTTTTTTTTTTTTTTTTTTTTTTTTTTTTTTTTTTTTTTTTTTTTTTTTTTTTTTTTTTTTTTTTTTTTTTTTTTTTTTTTTTTTTTTTTTTTTTTTTTTTTTTTTTTTTTTTTTTTTTTTTTTTTTTTTTTTTTTTTTTTTTTTTTTTTTTTTTTTTTTTTTTTTTTTTTTTTTTTTTTTTTTTTTTTTTTTTTTTTTTTTTTTTTTTTTTTTTTTTTTTTTTTTTTTTTTTTTTTTTTTTTTTTTTTTTTTTTTTTTTTTTTTTTTTTTTTTTTTTTTTTTTTTTTTTTTTTTTTTTTTTTTTTTTTTTTTTTTTTTTTTTTTTTTTTTTTTTTTTTTTTTTTTTTTTTTTTTTTTTTTTTTTTTTTTTTTTTTTTTTTTTTTTTTTTTTTTTTTTTTTTTTTTTTTTTTTTTTTTTTTTTTTTTTTTTTTTTTTTTTTTTTTTTTTTTTTTTTTTTTTTTTTTTTTTTTTTTTTTTTTTTTTTTTTTTTTTTTTTTTTTTTTTTTTTTTTTTTTTTTTTTTTTTTTTTTTTTTTTTTTTTTTTTTTTTTTTTTTTTTTTTTTTTTTTTTTTTTTTTTTTTTTTTTTTTTTTTTTTTTTTTTTTTTTTTTTTTTTTTTTTTTTTTTTTTTTTTTTTTTTTTTTTTTTTTTTTTTTTTTTTTTTTTTTTTTTTTTTTTTTTTTTTTTTTTTTTTTTTTTTTTTTTTTTTTTTTTTTTTTTTTTTTTTTTTTTTTTTTTTTTTTTTTTTTTTTTTTTTTTTTTTTTTTTTTTTTTTTTTTTTTTTTTTTTTTTTTTTTTTTTTTTTTTTTTTTTTTTTTTTTTTTTTTTTTTTTTTTTTTTTTTTTTTTTTTTTTTTTTTTTTTTTTTTTTTTTTTTTTTTTTTTTTTTTTTTTTTTTTTTTTTTTTTTTTTTTTTTTTTTTTTTTTTTTTTTTTTTTTTTTTTTTTTTTTTTTTTTTTTTTTTTTTTTTTTTTTTTTTTTTTTTTTTTTTTTTTTTTTTTTTTTTTTTTTTTTTTTTTTTTTTTTTTTTTTTTTTTTTTTTTTTTTTTTTTTTTTTTTTTTTTTTTTTTTTTTTTTTTTTTTTTTTTTTTTTTTTTTTTTTTTTTTTTTTTTTTTTTTTTTTTTTTTTTTTTTTTTTTTTTTTTTTTTTTTTTTTTTTTTTTTTTTTTTTTTTTTTTTTTTTTTTTTTTTTTTTTTTTTTTTTTTTTTTTTTTTTTTTTTTTTTTTTTTTTTTTTTTTTTTTTTTTTTTTTTTTTTTTTTTTTTTTTTTTTTTTTTTTTTTTTTTTTTTTTTTTTTTTTTTTTTTTTTTTTTTTTTTTTTTTTTTTTTTTTTTTTTTTTTTTTTTTTTTTTTTTTTTTTTTTTTTTTTTTTTTTTTTTTTTTTTTTTTTTTTTTTTTTTTTTTTTTTTTTTTTTTTTTTTTTTTTTTTTTTTTTTTTTTTTTTTTTTTTTTTTTTTTTTTTTTTTTTTTTTTTTTTTTTTTTTTTTTTTTTTTTTTTTTTTTTTTTTTTTTTTTTTTTTTTTTTTTTTTTTTTTTTTTTTTTTTTTTTTTTTTTTTTTTTTTTTTTTTTTTTTTTTTTTTTTTTTTTTTTTTTTTTTTTTTTTTTTTTTTTTTTTTTTTTTTTTTTTTTTTTTTTTTTTTTTTTTTTTTTTTTTTTTTTTTTTTTTTTTTTTTTTTTTTTTTTTTTTTTTTTTTTTTTTTTTTTTTTTTTTTTTTTTTTTTTTTTTTTTTTTTTTTTTTTTTTTTTTTTTTTTTTTTTTTTTTTTTTTTTTTTTTTTTTTTTTTTTTTTTTTTTTTTTTTTTTTTTTTTTTTTTTTTTTTTTTTTTTTTTTTTTTTTTTTTTTTTTTTTTTTTTTTTTTTTTTTTTTTTTTTTTTTTTTTTTTTTTTTTTTTTTTTTTTTTTTTTTTTTTTTTTTTTTTTTTTTTTTTTTTTTTTTTTTTTTTTTTTTTTTTTTTTTTTTTTTTTTTTTTTTTTTTTTTTTTTTTTTTTTTTTTTTTTTTTTTTTTTTTTTTTTTTTTTTTTTTTTTTTTTTTTTTTTTTTTTTTTTTTTTTTTTTTTTTTTTTTTTTTTTTTTTTTTTTTTTTTTTTTTTTTTTTTTTTTTTTTTTTTTTTTTTTTTTTTTTTTTTTTTTTTTTTTTTTTTTTTTTTTTTTTTTTTTTTTTTTTTTTTTTTTTTTTTTTTTTTTTTTTTTTTTTTTTTTTTTTTTTTTTTTTTTTTTTTTTTTTTTTTTTTTTTTTTTTTTTTTTTTTTTTTTTTTTTTTTTTTTTTTTTTTTTTTTTTTTTTTTTTTTTTTTTTTTTTTTTTTTTTTTTTTTTTTTTTTTTTTTTTTTTTTTTTTTTTTTTTTTTTTTTTTTTTTTTTTTTTTTTTTTTTTTTTTTTTTTTTTTTTTTTTTTTTTTTTTTTTTTTTTTTTTTTTTTTTTTTTTTTTTTTTTTTTTTTTTTTTTTTTTTTTTTTTTTTTTTTTTTTTTTTTTTTTTTTTTTTTTTTTTTTTTTTTTTTTTTTTTTTTTTTTTTTTTTTTTTTTTTTTTTTTTTTTTTTTTTTTTTTTTTTTTTTTTTTTTTTTTTTTTTTTTTTTTTTTTTTTTTTTTTTTTTTTTTTTTTTTTTTTTTTTTTTTTTTTTTTTTTTTTTTTTTTTTTTTTTTTTTTTTTTTTTTTTTTTTTTTTTTTTTTTTTTTTTTTTTTTTTTTTTTTTTTTTTTTTTTTTTTTTTTTTTTTTTTTTTTTTTTTTTTTTTTTTTTTTTTTTTTTTTTTTTTTTTTTTTTTTTTTTTTTTTTTTTTTTTTTTTTTTTTTTTTTTTTTTTTTTTTTTTTTTTTTTTTTTTTTTTTTTTTTTTTTTTTTTTTTTTTTTTTTTTTTTTTTTTTTTTTTTTTTTTTTTTTTTTTTTTTTTTTTTTTTTTTTTTTTTTTTTTTTTTTTTTTTTTTTTTTTTTTTTTTTTTTTTTTTTTTTTTTTTTTTTTTTTTTTTTTTTTTTTTTTTTTTTTTTTTTTTTTTTTTTTTTTTTTTTTTTTTTTTTTTTTTTTTTTTTTTTTTTTTTTTTTTTTTTTTTTTTTTTTTTTTTTTTTTTTTTTTTTTTTTTTTTTTTTTTTTTTTTTTTTTTTTTTTTTTTTTTTTTTTTTTTTTTTTTTTTTTTTTTTTTTTTTTTTTTTTTTTTTTTTTTTTTTTTTTTTTTTTTTTTTTTTTTTTTTTTTTTTTTTTTTTTTTTTTTTTTTTTTTTTTTTTTTTTTTTTTTTTTTTTTTTTTTTTTTTTTTTTTTTTTTTTTTTTTTTTTTTTTTTTTTTTTTTTTTTTTTTTTTTTTTTTTTTTTTTTTTTTTTTTTTTTTTTTTTTTTTTTTTTTTTTTTTTTTTTTTTTTTTTTTTTTTTTTTTTTTTTTTTTTTTTTTTTTTTTTTTTTTTTTTTTTTTTTTTTTTTTTTTTTTTTTTTTTTTTTTTTTTTTTTTTTTTTTTTTTTTTTTTTTTTTTTTTTTTTTTTTTTTTTTTTTTTTTTTTTTTTTTTTTTTTTTTTTTTTTTTTTTTTTTTTTTTTTTTTTTTTTTTTTTTTTTTTTTTTTTTTTTTTTTTTTTTTTTTTTTTTTTTTTTTTTTTTTTTTTTTTTTTTTTTTTTTTTTTTTTTTTTTTTTTTTTTTTTTTTTTTTTTTTTTTTTTTTTTTTTTTTTTTTTTTTTTTTTTTTTTTTTTTTTTTTTTTTTTTTTTTTTTTTTTTTTTTTTTTTTTTTTTTTTTTTTTTTTTTTTTTTTTTTTTTTTTTTTTTTTTTTTTTTTTTTTTTTTTTTTTTTTTTTTTTTTTTTTTTTTTTTTTTTTTTTTTTTTTTTTTTTTTTTTTTTTTTTTTTTTTTTTTTTTTTTTTTTTTTTTTTTTTTTTTTTTTTTTTTTTTTTTTTTTTTTTTTTTTTTTTTTTTTTTTTTTTTTTTTTTTTTTTTTTTTTTTTTTTTTTTTTTTTTTTTTTTTTTTTTTTTTTTTTTTTTTTTTTTTTTTTTTTTTTTTTTTTTTTTTTTTTTTTTTTTTTTTTTTTTTTTTTTTTTTTTTTTTTTTTTTTTTTTTTTTTTTTTTTTTTTTTTTTTTTTTTTTTTTTTTTTTTTTTTTTTTTTTTTTTTTTTTTTTTTTTTTTTTTTTTTTTTTTTTTTTTTTTTTTTTTTTTTTTTTTTTTTTTTTTTTTTTTTTTTTTTTTTTTTTTTTTTTTTTTTTTTTTTTTTTTTTTTTTTTTTTTTTTTTTTTTTTTTTTTTTTTTTTTTTTTTTTTTTTTTTTTTTTTTTTTTTTTTTTTTTTTTTTTTTTTTTTTTTTTTTTTTTTTTTTTTTTTTTTTTTTTTTTTTTTTTTTTTTTTTTTTTTTTTTTTTTTTTTTTTTTTTTTTTTTTTTTTTTTTTTTTTTTTTTTTTTTTTTTTTTTTTTTTTTTTTTTTTTTTTTTTTTTTTTTTTTTTTTTTTTTTTTTTTTTTTTTTTTTTTTTTTTTTTTTTTTTTTTTTTTTTTTTTTTTTTTTTTTTTTTTTTTTTTTTTTTTTTTTTTTTTTTTTTTTTTTTTTTTTTTTTTTTTTTTTTTTTTTTTTTTTTTTTTTTTTTTTTTTTTTTTTTTTTTTTTTTTTTTTTTTTTTTTTTTTTTTTTTTTTTTTTTTTTTTTTTTTTTTTTTTTTTTTTTTTTTTTTTTTTTTTTTTTTTTTTTTTTTTTTTTTTTTTTTTTTTTTTTTTTTTTTTTTTTTTTTTTTTTTTTTTTTTTTTTTTTTTTTTTTTTTTTTTTTTTTTTTTTTTTTTTTTTTTTTTTTTTTTTTTTTTTTTTTTTTTTTTTTTTTTTTTTTTTTTTTTTTTTTTTTTTTTTTTTTTTTTTTTTTTTTTTTTTTTTTTTTTTTTTTTTTTTTTTTTTTTTTTTTTTTTTTTTTTTTTTTTTTTTTTTTTTTTTTTTTTTTTTTTTTTTTTTTTTTTTTTTTTTTTTTTTTTTTTTTTTTTTTTTTTTTTTTTTTTTTTTTTTTTTTTTTTTTTTTTTTTTTTTTTTTTTTTTTTTTTTTTTTTTTTTTTTTTTTTTTTTTTTTTTTTTTTTTTTTTTTTTTTTTTTTTTTTTTTTTTTTTTTTTTTTTTTTTTTTTTTTTTTTTTTTTTTTTTTTTTTTTTTTTTTTTTTTTTTTTTTTTTTTTTTTTTTTTTTTTTTTTTTTTTTTTTTTTTTTTTTTTTTTTTTTTTTTTTTTTTTTTTTTTTTTTTTTTTTTTTTTTTTTTTTTTTTTTTTTTTTTTTTTTTTTTTTTTTTTTTTTTTTTTTTTTTTTTTTTTTTTTTTTTTTTTTTTTTTTTTTTTTTTTTTTTTTTTTTTTTTTTTTTTTTTTTTTTTTTTTTTTTTTTTTTTTTTTTTTTTTTTTTTTTTTTTTTTTTTTTTTTTTTTTTTTTTTTTTTTTTTTTTTTTTTTTTTTTTTTTTTTTTTTTTTTTTTTTTTTTTTTTTTTTTTTTTTTTTTTTTTTTTTTTTTTTTTTTTTTTTTTTTTTTTTTTTTTTTTTTTTTTTTTTTTTTTTTTTTTTTTTTTTTTTTTTTTTTTTTTTTTTTTTTTTTTTTTTTTTTTTTTTTTTTTTTTTTTTTTTTTTTTTTTTTTTTTTTTTTTTTTTTTTTTTTTTTTTTTTTTTTTTTTTTTTTTTTTTTTTTTTTTTTTTTTTTTTTTTTTTTTTTTTTTTTTTTTTTTTTTTTTTTTTTTTTTTTTTTTTTTTTTTTTTTTTTTTTTTTTTTTTTTTTTTTTTTTTTTTTTTTTTTTTTTTTTTTTTTTTTTTTTTTTTTTTTTTTTTTTTTTTTTTTTTTTTTTTTTTTTTTTTTTTTTTTTTTTTTTTTTTTTTTTTTTTTTTTTTTTTTTTTTTTTTTTTTTTTTTTTTTTTTTTTTTTTTTTTTTTTTTTTTTTTTTTTTTTTTTTTTTTTTTTTTTTTTTTTTTTTTTTTTTTTTTTTTTTTTTTTTTTTTTTTTTTTTTTTTTTTTTTTTTTTTTTTTTTTTTTTTTTTTTTTTTTTTTTTTTTTTTTTTTTTTTTTTTTTTTTTTTTTTTTTTTTTTTTTTTTTTTTTTTTTTTTTTTTTTTTTTTTTTTTTTTTTTTTTTTTTTTTTTTTTTTTTTTTTTTTTTTTTTTTTTTTTTTTTTTTTTTTTTTTTTTTTTTTTTTTTTTTTTTTTTTTTTTTTTTTTTTTTTTTTTTTTTTTTTTTTTTTTTTTTTTTTTTTTTTTTTTTTTTTTTTTTTTTTTTTTTTTTTTTTTTTTTTTTTTTTTTTTTTTTTTTTTTTTTTTTTTTTTTTTTTTTTTTTTTTTTTTTTTTTTTTTTTTTTTTTTTTTTTTTTTTTTTTTTTTTTTTTTTTTTTTTTTTTTTTTTTTTTTTTTTTTTTTTTTTTTTTTTTTTTTTTTTTTTTTTTTTTTTTTTTTTTTTTTTTTTTTTTTTTTTTTTTTTTTTTTTTTTTTTTTTTTTTTTTTTTTTTTTTTTTTTTTTTTTTTTTTTTTTTTTTTTTTTTTTTTTTTTTTTTTTTTTTTTTTTTTTTTTTTTTTTTTTTTTTTTTTTTTTTTTTTTTTTTTTTTTTTTTTTTTTTTTTTTTTTTTTTTTTTTTTTTTTTTTTTTTTTTTTTTTTTTTTTTTTTTTTTTTTTTTTTTTTTTTTTTTTTTTTTTTTTTTTTTTTTTTTTTTTTTTTTTTTTTTTTTTTTTTTTTTTTTTTTTTTTTTTTTTTTTTTTTTTTTTTTTTTTTTTTTTTTTTTTTTTTTTTTTTTTTTTTTTTTTTTTTTTTTTTTTTTTTTTTTTTTTTTTTTTTTTTTTTTTTTTTTTTTTTTTTTTTTTTTTTTTTTTTTTTTTTTTTTTTTTTTTTTTTTTTTTTTTTTTTTTTTTTTTTTTTTTTTTTTTTTTTTTTTTTTTTTTTTTTTTTTTTTTTTTTTTTTTTTTTTTTTTTTTTTTTTTTTTTTTTTTTTTTTTTTTTTTTTTTTTTTTTTTTTTTTTTTTTTTTTTTTTTTTTTTTTTTTTTTTTTTTTTTTTTTTTTTTTTTTTTTTTTTTTTTTTTTTTTTTTTTTTTTTTTTTTTTTTTTTTTTTTTTTTTTTTTTTTTTTTTTTTTTTTTTTTTTTTTTTTTTTTTTTTTTTTTTTTTTTTTTTTTTTTTTTTTTTTTTTTTTTTTTTTTTTTTTTTTTTTTTTTTTTTTTTTTTTTTTTTTTTTTTTTTTTTTTTTTTTTTTTTTTTTTTTTTTTTTTTTTTTTTTTTTTTTTTTTTTTTTTTTTTTTTTTTTTTTTTTTTTTTTTTTTTTTTTTTTTTTTTTTTTTTTTTTTTTTTTTTTTTTTTTTTTTTTTTTTTTTTTTTTTTTTTTTTTTTTTTTTTTTTTTTTTTTTTTTTTTTTTTTTTTTTTTTTTTTTTTTTTTTTTTTTTTTTTTTTTTTTTTTTTTTTTTTTTTTTTTTTTTTTTTTTTTTTTTTTTTTTTTTTTTTTTTTTTTTTTTTTTTTTTTTTTTTTTTTTTTTTTTTTTTTTTTTTTTTTTTTTTTTTTTTTTTTTTTTTTTTTTTTTTTTTTTTTTTTTTTTTTTTTTTTTTTTTTTTTTTTTTTTTTTTTTTTTTTTTTTTTTTTTTTTTTTTTTTTTTTTTTTTTTTTTTTTTTTTTTTTTTTTTTTTTTTTTTTTTTTTTTTTTTTTTTTTTTTTTTTTTTTTTTTTTTTTTTTTTTTTTTTTTTTTTTTTTTTTTTTTTTTTTTTTTTTTTTTTTTTTTTTTTTTTTTTTTTTTTTTTTTTTTTTTTTTTTTTTTTTTTTTTTTTTTTTTTTTTTTTTTTTTTTTTTTTTTTTTTTTTTTTTTTTTTTTTTTTTTTTTTTTTTTTTTTTTTTTTTTTTTTTTTTTTTTTTTTTTTTTTTTTTTTTTTTTTTTTTTTTTTTTTTTTTTTTTTTTTTTTTTTTTTTTTTTTTTTTTTTTTTTTTTTTTTTTTTTTTTTTTTTTTTTTTTTTTTTTTTTTTTTTTTTTTTTTTTTTTTTTTTTTTTTTTTTTTTTTTTTTTTTTTTTTTTTTTTTTTTTTTTTTTTTTTTTTTTTTTTTTTTTTTTTTTTTTTTTTTTTTTTTTTTTTTTTTTTTTTTTTTTTTTTTTTTTTTTTTTTTTTTTTTTTTTTTTTTTTTTTTTTTTTTTTTTTTTTTTTTTTTTTTTTTTTTTTTTTTTTTTTTTTTTTTTTTTTTTTTTTTTTTTTTTTTTTTTTTTTTTTTTTTTTTTTTTTTTTTTTTTTTTTTTTTTTTTTTTTTTTTTTTTTTTTTTTTTTTTTTTTTTTTTTTTTTTTTTTTTTTTTTTTTTTTTTTTTTTTTTTTTTTTTTTTTTTTTTTTTTTTTTTTTTTTTTTTTTTTTTTTTTTTTTTTTTTTTTTTTTTTTTTTTTTTTTTTTTTTTTTTTTTTTTTTTTTTTTTTTTTTTTTTTTTTTTTTTTTTTTTTTTTTTTTTTTTTTTTTTTTTTTTTTTTTTTTTTTTTTTTTTTTTTTTTTTTTTTTTTTTTTTTTTTTTTTTTTTTTTTTTTTTTTTTTTTTTTTTTTTTTTTTTTTTTTTTTTTTTTTTTTTTTTTTTTTTTTTTTTTTTTTTTTTTTTTTTTTTTTTTTTTTTTTTTTTTTTTTTTTTTTTTTTTTTTTTTTTTTTTTTTTTTTTTTTTTTTTTTTTTTTTTTTTTTTTTTTTTTTTTTTTTTTTTTTTTTTTTTTTTTTTTTTTTTTTTTTTTTTTTTTTTTTTTTTTTTTTTTTTTTTTTTTTTTTTTTTTTTTTTTTTTTTTTTTTTTTTTTTTTTTTTTTTTTTTTTTTTTTTTTTTTTTTTTTTTTTTTTTTTTTTTTTTTTTTTTTTTTTTTTTTTTTTTTTTTTTTTTTTTTTTTTTTTTTTTTTTTTTTTTTTTTTTTTTTTTTTTTTTTTTTTTTTTTTTTTTTTTTTTTTTTTTTTTTTTTTTTTTTTTTTTTTTTTTTTTTTTTTTTTTTTTTTTTTTTTTTTTTTTTTTTTTTTTTTTTTTTTTTTTTTTTTTTTTTTTTTTTTTTTTTTTTTTTTTTTTTTTTTTTTTTTTTTTTTTTTTTTTTTTTTTTTTTTTTTTTTTTTTTTTTTTTTTTTTTTTTTTTTTTTTTTTTTTTTTTTTTTTTTTTTTTTTTTTTTTTTTTTTTTTTTTTTTTTTTTTTTTTTTTTTTTTTTTTTTTTTTTTTTTTTTTTTTTTTTTTTTTTTTTTTTTTTTTTTTTTTTTTTTTTTTTTTTTTTTTTTTTTTTTTTTTTTTTTTTTTTTTTTTTTTTTTTTTTTTTTTTTTTTTTTTTTTTTTTTTTTTTTTTTTTTTTTTTTTTTTTTTTTTTTTTTTTTTTTTTTTTTTTTTTTTTTTTTTTTTTTTTTTTTTTTTTTTTTTTTTTTTTTTTTTTTTTTTTTTTTTTTTTTTTTTTTTTTTTTTTTTTTTTTTTTTTTTTTTTTTTTTTTTTTTTTTTTTTTTTTTTTTTTTTTTTTTTTTTTTTTTTTTTTTTTTTTTTTTTTTTTTTTTTTTTTTTTTTTTTTTTTTTTTTTTTTTTTTTTTTTTTTTTTTTTTTTTTTTTTTTTTTTTTTTTTTTTTTTTTTTTTTTTTTTTTTTTTTTTTTTTTTTTTTTTTTTTTTTTTTTTTTTTTTTTTTTTTTTTTTTTTTTTTTTTTTTTTTTTTTTTTTTTTTTTTTTTTTTTTTTTTTTTTTTTTTTTTTTTTTTTTTTTTTTTTTTTTTTTTTTTTTTTTTTTTTTTTTTTTTTTTTTTTTTTTTTTTTTTTTTTTTTTTTTTTTTTTTTTTTTTTTTTTTTTTTTTTTTTTTTTTTTTTTTTTTTTTTTTTTTTTTTTTTTTTTTTTTTTTTTTTTTTTTTTTTTTTTTTTTTTTTTTTTTTTTTTTTTTTTTTTTTTTTTTTTTTTTTTTTTTTTTTTTTTTTTTTTTTTTTTTTTTTTTTTTTTTTTTTTTTTTTTTTTTTTTTTTTTTTTTTTTTTTTTTTTTTTTTTTTTTTTTTTTTTTTTTTTTTTTTTTTTTTTTTTTTTTTTTTTTTTTTTTTTTTTTTTTTTTTTTTTTTTTTTTTTTTTTTTTTTTTTTTTTTTTTTTTTTTTTTTTTTTTTTTTTTTTTTTTTTTTTTTTTTTTTTTTTTTTTTTTTTTTTTTTTTTTTTTTTTTTTTTTTTTTTTTTTTTTTTTTTTTTTTTTTTTTTTTTTTTTTTTTTTTTTTTTTTTTTTTTTTTTTTTTTTTTTTTTTTTTTTTTTTTTTTTTTTTTTTTTTTTTTTTTTTTTTTTTTTTTTTTTTTTTTTTTTTTTTTTTTTTTTTTTTTTTTTTTTTTTTTTTTTTTTTTTTTTTTTTTTTTTTTTTTTTTTTTTTTTTTTTTTTTTTTTTTTTTTTTTTTTTTTTTTTTTTTTTTTTTTTTTTTTTTTTTTTTTTTTTTTTTTTTTTTTTTTTTTTTTTTTTTTTTTTTTTTTTTTTTTTTTTTTTTTTTTTTTTTTTTTTTTTTTTTTTTTTTTTTTTTTTTTTTTTTTTTTTTTTTTTTTTTTTTTTTTTTTTTTTTTTTTTTTTTTTTTTTTTTTTTTTTTTTTTTTTTTTTTTTTTTTTTTTTTTTTTTTTTTTTTTTTTTTTTTTTTTTTTTTTTTTTTTTTTTTTTTTTTTTTTTTTTTTTTTTTTTTTTTTTTTTTTTTTTTTTTTTTTTTTTTTTTTTTTTTTTTTTTTTTTTTTTTTTTTTTTTTTTTTTTTTTTTTTTTTTTTTTTTTTTTTTTTTTTTTTTTTTTTTTTTTTTTTTTTTTTTTTTTTTTTTTTTTTTTTTTTTTTTTTTTTTTTTTTTTTTTTTTTTTTTTTTTTTTTTTTTTTTTTTTTTTTTTTTTTTTTTTTTTTTTTTTTTTTTTTTTTTTTTTTTTTTTTTTTTTTTTTTTTTTTTTTTTTTTTTTTTTTTTTTTTTTTTTTTTTTTTTTTTTTTTTTTTTTTTTTTTTTTTTTTTTTTTTTTTTTTTTTTTTTTTTTTTTTTTTTTTTTTTTTTTTTTTTTTTTTTTTTTTTTTTTTTTTTTTTTTTTTTTTTTTTTTTTTTTTTTTTTTTTTTTTTTTTTTTTTTTTTTTTTTTTTTTTTTTTTTTTTTTTTTTTTTTTTTTTTTTTTTTTTTTTTTTTTTTTTTTTTTTTTTTTTTTTTTTTTTTTTTTTTTTTTTTTTTTTTTTTTTTTTTTTTTTTTTTTTTTTTTTTTTTTTTTTTTTTTTTTTTTTTTTTTTTTTTTTTTTTTTTTTTTTTTTTTTTTTTTTTTTTTTTTTTTTTTTTTTTTTTTTTTTTTTTTTTTTTTTTTTTTTTTTTTTTTTTTTTTTTTTTTTTTTTTTTTTTTTTTTTTTTTTTTTTTTTTTTTTTTTTTTTTTTTTTTTTTTTTTTTTTTTTTTTTTTTTTTTTTTTTTTTTTTTTTTTTTTTTTTTTTTTTTTTTTTTTTTTTTTTTTTTTTTTTTTTTTTTTTTTTTTTTTTTTTTTTTTTTTTTTTTTTTTTTTTTTTTTTTTTTTTTTTTTTTTTTTTTTTTTTTTTTTTTTTTTTTTTTTTTTTTTTTTTTTTTTTTTTTTTTTTTTTTTTTTTTTTTTTTTTTTTTTTTTTTTTTTTTTTTTTTTTTTTTTTTTTTTTTTTTTTTTTTTTTTTTTTTTTTTTTTTTTTTTTTTTTTTTTTTTTTTTTTTTTTTTTTTTTTTTTTTTTTTTTTTTTTTTTTTTTTTTTTTTTTTTTTTTTTTTTTTTTTTTTTTTTTTTTTTTTTTTTTTTTTTTTTTTTTTTTTTTTTTTTTTTTTTTTTTTTTTTTTTTTTTTTTTTTTTTTTTTTTTTTTTTTTTTTTTTTTTTTTTTTTTTTTTTTTTTTTTTTTTTTTTTTTTTTTTTTTTTTTTTTTTTTTTTTTTTTTTTTTTTTTTTTTTTTTTTTTTTTTTTTTTTTTTTTTTTTTTTTTTTTTTTTTTTTTTTTTTTTTTTTTTTTTTTTTTTTTTTTTTTTTTTTTTTTTTTTTTTTTTTTTTTTTTTTTTTTTTTTTTTTTTTTTTTTTTTTTTTTTTTTTTTTTTTTTTTTTTTTTTTTTTTTTTTTTTTTTTTTTTTTTTTTTTTTTTTTTTTTTTTTTTTTTTTTTTTTTTTTTTTTTTTTTTTTTTTTTTTTTTTTTTTTTTTTTTTTTTTTTTTTTTTTTTTTTTTTTTTTTTTTTTTTTTTTTTTTTTTTTTTTTTTTTTTTTTTTTTTTTTTTTTTTTTTTTTTTTTTTTTTTTTTTTTTTTTTTTTTTTTTTTTTTTTTTTTTTTTTTTTTTTTTTTTTTTTTTTTTTTTTTTTTTTTTTTTTTTTTTTTTTTTTTTTTTTTTTTTTTTTTTTTTTTTTTTTTTTTTTTTTTTTTTTTTTTTTTTTTTTTTTTTTTTTTTTTTTTTTTTTTTTTTTTTTTTTTTTTTTTTTTTTTTTTTTTTTTTTTTTTTTTTTTTTTTTTTTTTTTTTTTTTTTTTTTTTTTTTTTTTTTTTTTTTTTTTTTTTTTTTTTTTTTTTTTTTTTTTTTTTTTTTTTTTTTTTTTTTTTTTTTTTTTTTTTTTTTTTTTTTTTTTTTTTTTTTTTTTTTTTTTTTTTTTTTTTTTTTTTTTTTTTTTTTTTTTTTTTTTTTTTTTTTTTTTTTTTTTTTTTTTTTTTTTTTTTTTTTTTTTTTTTTTTTTTTTTTTTTTTTTTTTTTTTTTTTTTTTTTTTTTTTTTTTTTTTTTTTTTTTTTTTTTTTTTTTTTTTTTTTTTTTTTTTTTTTTTTTTTTTTTTTTTTTTTTTTTTTTTTTTTTTTTTTTTTTTTTTTTTTTTTTTTTTTTTTTTTTTTTTTTTTTTTTTTTTTTTTTTTTTTTTTTTTTTTTTTTTTTTTTTTTTTTTTTTTTTTTTTTTTTTTTTTTTTTTTTTTTTTTTTTTTTTTTTTTTTTTTTTTTTTTTTTTTTTTTTTTTTTTTTTTTTTTTTTTTTTTTTTTTTTTTTTTTTTTTTTTTTTTTTTTTTTTTTTTTTTTTTTTTTTTTTTTTTTTTTTTTTTTTTTTTTTTTTTTTTTTTTTTTTTTTTTTTTTTTTTTTTTTTTTTTTTTTTTTTTTTTTTTTTTTTTTTTTTTTTTTTTTTTTTTTTTTTTTTTTTTTTTTTTTTTTTTTTTTTTTTTTTTTTTTTTTTTTTTTTTTTTTTTTTTTTTTTTTTTTTTTTTTTTTTTTTTTTTTTTTTTTTTTTTTTTTTTTTTTTTTTTTTTTTTTTTTTTTTTTTTTTTTTTTTTTTTTTTTTTTTTTTTTTTTTTTTTTTTTTTTTTTTTTTTTTTTTTTTTTTTTTTTTTTTTTTTTTTTTTTTTTTTTTTTTTTTTTTTTTTTTTTTTTTTTTTTTTTTTTTTTTTTTTTTTTTTTTTTTTTTTTTTTTTTTTTTTTTTTTTTTTTTTTTTTTTTTTTTTTTTTTTTTTTTTTTTTTTTTTTTTTTTTTTTTTTTTTTTTTTTTTTTTTTTTTTTTTTTTTTTTTTTTTTTTTTTTTTTTTTTTTTTTTTTTTTTTTTTTTTTTTTTTTTTTTTTTTTTTTTTTTTTTTTTTTTTTTTTTTTTTTTTTTTTTTTTTTTTTTTTTTTTTTTTTTTTTTTTTTTTTTTTTTTTTTTTTTTTTTTTTTTTTTTTTTTTTTTTTTTTTTTTTTTTTTTTTTTTTTTTTTTTTTTTTTTTTTTTTTTTTTTTTTTTTTTTTTTTTTTTTTTTTTTTTTTTTTTTTTTTTTTTTTTTTTTTTTTTTTTTTTTTTTTTTTTTTTTTTTTTTTTTTTTTTTTTTTTTTTTTTTTTTTTTTTTTTTTTTTTTTTTTTTTTTTTTTTTTTTTTTTTTTTTTTTTTTTTTTTTTTTTTTTTTTTTTTTTTTTTTTTTTTTTTTTTTTTTTTTTTTTTTTTTTTTTTTTTTTTTTTTTTTTTTTTTTTTTTTTTTTTTTTTTTTTTTTTTTTTTTTTTTTTTTTTTTTTTTTTTTTTTTTTTTTTTTTTTTTTTTTTTTTTTTTTTTTTTTTTTTTTTTTTTTTTTTTTTTTTTTTTTTTTTTTTTTTTTTTTTTTTTTTTTTTTTTTTTTTTTTTTTTTTTTTTTTTTTTTTTTTTTTTTTTTTTTTTTTTTTTTTTTTTTTTTTTTTTTTTTTTTTTTTTTTTTTTTTTTTTTTTTTTTTTTTTTTTTTTTTTTTTTTTTTTTTTTTTTTTTTTTTTTTTTTTTTTTTTTTTTTTTTTTTTTTTTTTTTTTTTTTTTTTTTTTTTTTTTTTTTTTTTTTTTTTTTTTTTTTTTTTTTTTTTTTTTTTTTTTTTTTTTTTTTTTTTTTTTTTTTTTTTTTTTTTTTTTTTTTTTTTTTTTTTTTTTTTTTTTTTTTTTTTTTTTTTTTTTTTTTTTTTTTTTTTTTTTTTTTTTTTTTTTTTTTTTTTTTTTTTTTTTTTTTTTTTTTTTTTTTTTTTTTTTTTTTTTTTTTTTTTTTTTTTTTTTTTTTTTTTTTTTTTTTTTTTTTTTTTTTTTTTTTTTTTTTTTTTTTTTTTTTTTTTTTTTTTTTTTTTTTTTTTTTTTTTTTTTTTTTTTTTTTTTTTTTTTTTTTTTTTTTTTTTTTTTTTTTTTTTTTTTTTTTTTTTTTTTTTTTTTTTTTTTTTTTTTTTTTTTTTTTTTTTTTTTTTTTTTTTTTTTTTTTTTTTTTTTTTTTTTTTTTTTTTTTTTTTTTTTTTTTTTTTTTTTTTTTTTTTTTTTTTTTTTTTTTTTTTTTTTTTTTTTTTTTTTTTTTTTTTTTTTTTTTTTTTTTTTTTTTTTTTTTTTTTTTTTTTTTTTTTTTTTTTTTTTTTTTTTTTTTTTTTTTTTTTTTTTTTTTTTTTTTTTTTTTTTTTTTTTTTTTTTTTTTTTTTTTTTTTTTTTTTTTTTTTTTTTTTTTTTTTTTTTTTTTTTTTTTTTTTTTTTTTTTTTTTTTTTTTTTTTTTTTTTTTTTTTTTTTTTTTTTTTTTTTTTTTTTTTTTTTTTTTTTTTTTTTTTTTTTTTTTTTTTTTTTTTTTTTTTTTTTTTTTTTTTTTTTTTTTTTTTTTTTTTTTTTTTTTTTTTTTTTTTTTTTTTTTTTTTTTTTTTTTTTTTTTTTTTTTTTTTTTTTTTTTTTTTTTTTTTTTTTTTTTTTTTTTTTTTTTTTTTTTTTTTTTTTTTTTTTTTTTTTTTTTTTTTTTTTTTTTTTTTTTTTTTTTTTTTTTTTTTTTTTTTTTTTTTTTTTTTTTTTTTTTTTTTTTTTTTTTTTTTTTTTTTTTTTTTTTTTTTTTTTTTTTTTTTTTTTTTTTTTTTTTTTTTTTTTTTTTTTTTTTTTTTTTTTTTTTTTTTTTTTTTTTTTTTTTTTTTTTTTTTTTTTTTTTTTTTTTTTTTTTTTTTTTTTTTTTTTTTTTTTTTTTTTTTTTTTTTTTTTTTTTTTTTTTTTTTTTTTTTTTTTTTTTTTTTTTTTTTTTTTTTTTTTTTTTTTTTTTTTTTTTTTTTTTTTTTTTTTTTTTTTTTTTTTTTTTTTTTTTTTTTTTTTTTTTTTTTTTTTTTTTTTTTTTTTTTTTTTTTTTTTTTTTTTTTTTTTTTTTTTTTTTTTTTTTTTTTTTTTTTTTTTTTTTTTTTTTTTTTTTTTTTTTTTTTTTTTTTTTTTTTTTTTTTTTTTTTTTTTTTTTTTTTTTTTTTTTTTTTTTTTTTTTTTTTTTTTTTTTTTTTTTTTTTTTTTTTTTTTTTTTTTTTTTTTTTTTTTTTTTTTTTTTTTTTTTTTTTTTTTTTTTTTTTTTTTTTTTTTTTTTTTTTTTTTTTTTTTTTTTTTTTTTTTTTTTTTTTTTTTTTTTTTTTTTTTTTTTTTTTTTTTTTTTTTTTTTTTTTTTTTTTTTTTTTTTTTTTTTTTTTTTTTTTTTTTTTTTTTTTTTTTTTTTTTTTTTTTTTTTTTTTTTTTTTTTTTTTTTTTTTTTTTTTTTTTTTTTTTTTTTTTTTTTTTTTTTTTTTTTTTTTTTTTTTTTTTTTTTTTTTTTTTTTTTTTTTTTTTTTTTTTTTTTTTTTTTTTTTTTTTTTTTTTTTTTTTTTTTTTTTTTTTTTTTTTTTTTTTTTTTTTTTTTTTTTTTTTTTTTTTTTTTTTTTTTTTTTTTTTTTTTTTTTTTTTTTTTTTTTTTTTTTTTTTTTTTTTTTTTTTTTTTTTTTTTTTTTTTTTTTTTTTTTTTTTTTTTTTTTTTTTTTTTTTTTTTTTTTTTTTTTTTTTTTTTTTTTTTTTTTTTTTTTTTTTTTTTTTTTTTTTTTTTTTTTTTTTTTTTTTTTTTTTTTTTTTTTTTTTTTTTTTTTTTTTTTTTTTTTTTTTTTTTTTTTTTTTTTTTTTTTTTTTTTTTTTTTTTTTTTTTTTTTTTTTTTTTTTTTTTTTTTTTTTTTTTTTTTTTTTTTTTTTTTTTTTTTTTTTTTTTTTTTTTTTTTTTTTTTTTTTTTTTTTTTTTTTTTTTTTTTTTTTTTTTTTTTTTTTTTTTTTTTTTTTTTTTTTTTTTTTTTTTTTTTTTTTTTTTTTTTTTTTTTTTTTTTTTTTTTTTTTTTTTTTTTTTTTTTTTTTTTTTTTTTTTTTTTTTTTTTTTTTTTTTTTTTTTTTTTTTTTTTTTTTTTTTTTTTTTTTTTTTTTTTTTTTTTTTTTTTTTTTTTTTTTTTTTTTTTTTTTTTTTTTTTTTTTTTTTTTTTTTTTTTTTTTTTTTTTTTTTTTTTTTTTTTTTTTTTTTTTTTTTTTTTTTTTTTTTTTTTTTTTTTTTTTTTTTTTTTTTTTTTTTTTTTTTTTTTTTTTTTTTTTTTTTTTTTTTTTTTTTTTTTTTTTTTTTTTTTTTTTTTTTTTTTTTTTTTTTTTTTTTTTTTTTTTTTTTTTTTTTTTTTTTTTTTTTTTTTTTTTTTTTTTTTTTTTTTTTTTTTTTTTTTTTTTTTTTTTTTTTTTTTTTTTTTTTTTTTTTTTTTTTTTTTTTTTTTTTTTTTTTTTTTTTTTTTTTTTTTTTTTTTTTTTTTTTTTTTTTTTTTTTTTTTTTTTTTTTTTTTTTTTTTTTTTTTTTTTTTTTTTTTTTTTTTTTTTTTTTTTTTTTTTTTTTTTTTTTTTTTTTTTTTTTTTTTTTTTTTTTTTTTTTTTTTTTTTTTTTTTTTTTTTTTTTTTTTTTTTTTTTTTTTTTTTTTTTTTTTTTTTTTTTTTTTTTTTTTTTTTTTTTTTTTTTTTTTTTTTTTTTTTTTTTTTTTTTTTTTTTTTTTTTTTTTTTTTTTTTTTTTTTTTTTTTTTTTTTTTTTTTTTTTTTTTTTTTTTTTTTTTTTTTTTTTTTTTTTTTTTTTTTTTTTTTTTTTTTTTTTTTTTTTTTTTTTTTTTTTTTTTTTTTTTTTTTTTTTTTTTTTTTTTTTTTTTTTTTTTTTTTTTTTTTTTTTTTTTTTTTTTTTTTTTTTTTTTTTTTTTTTTTTTTTTTTTTTTTTTTTTTTTTTTTTTTTTTTTTTTTTTTTTTTTTTTTTTTTTTTTTTTTTTTTTTTTTTTTTTTTTTTTTTTTTTTTTTTTTTTTTTTTTTTTTTTTTTTTTTTTTTTTTTTTTTTTTTTTTTTTTTTTTTTTTTTTTTTTTTTTTTTTTTTTTTTTTTTTTTTTTTTTTTTTTTTTTTTTTTTTTTTTTTTTTTTTTTTTTTTTTTTTTTTTTTTTTTTTTTTTTTTTTTTTTTTTTTTTTTTTTTTTTTTTTTTTTTTTTTTTTTTTTTTTTTTTTTTTTTTTTTTTTTTTTTTTTTTTTTTTTTTTTTTTTTTTTTTTTTTTTTTTTTTTTTTTTTTTTTTTTTTTTTTTTTTTTTTTTTTTTTTTTTTTTTTTTTTTTTTTTTTTTTTTTTTTTTTTTTTTTTTTTTTTTTTTTTTTTTTTTTTTTTTTTTTTTTTTTTTTTTTTTTTTTTTTTTTTTTTTTTTTTTTTTTTTTTTTTTTTTTTTTTTTTTTTTTTTTTTTTTTTTTTTTTTTTTTTTTTTTTTTTTTTTTTTTTTTTTTTTTTTTTTTTTTTTTTTTTTTTTTTTTTTTTTTTTTTTTTTTTTTTTTTTTTTTTTTTTTTTTTTTTTTTTTTTTTTTTTTTTTTTTTTTTTTTTTTTTTTTTTTTTTTTTTTTTTTTTTTTTTTTTTTTTTTTTTTTTTTTTTTTTTTTTTTTTTTTTTTTTTTTTTTTTTTTTTTTTTTTTTTTTTTTTTTTTTTTTTTTTTTTTTTTTTTTTTTTTTTTTTTTTTTTTTTTTTTTTTTTTTTTTTTTTTTTTTTTTTTTTTTTTTTTTTTTTTTTTTTTTTTTTTTTTTTTTTTTTTTTTTTTTTTTTTTTTTTTTTTTTTTTTTTTTTTTTTTTTTTTTTTTTTTTTTTTTTTTTTTTTTTTTTTTTTTTTTTTTTTTTTTTTTTTTTTTTTTTTTTTTTTTTTTTTTTTTTTTTTTTTTTTTTTTTTTTTTTTTTTTTTTTTTTTTTTTTTTTTTTTTTTTTTTTTTTTTTTTTTTTTTTTTTTTTTTTTTTTTTTTTTTTTTTTTTTTTTTTTTTTTTTTTTTTTTTTTTTTTTTTTTTTTTTTTTTTTTTTTTTTTTTTTTTTTTTTTTTTTTTTTTTTTTTTTTTTTTTTTTTTTTTTTTTTTTTTTTTTTTTTTTTTTTTTTTTTTTTTTTTTTTTTTTTTTTTTTTTTTTTTTTTTTTTTTTTTTTTTTTTTTTTTTTTTTTTTTTTTTTTTTTTTTTTTTTTTTTTTTTTTTTTTTTTTTTTTTTTTTTTTTTTTTTTTTTTTTTTTTTTTTTTTTTTTTTTTTTTTTTTTTTTTTTTTTTTTTTTTTTTTTTTTTTTTTTTTTTTTTTTTTTTTTTTTTTTTTTTTTTTTTTTTTTTTTTTTTTTTTTTTTTTTTTTTTTTTTTTTTTTTTTTTTTTTTTTTTTTTTTTTTTTTTTTTTTTTTTTTTTTTTTTTTTTTTTTTTTTTTTTTTTTTTTTTTTTTTTTTTTTTTTTTTTTTTTTTTTTTTTTTTTTTTTTTTTTTTTTTTTTTTTTTTTTTTTTTTTTTTTTTTTTTTTTTTTTTTTTTTTTTTTTTTTTTTTTTTTTTTTTTTTTTTTTTTTTTTTTTTTTTTTTTTTTTTTTTTTTTTTTTTTTTTTTTTTTTTTTTTTTTTTTTTTTTTTTTTTTTTTTTTTTTTTTTTTTTTTTTTTTTTTTTTTTTTTTTTTTTTTTTTTTTTTTTTTTTTTTTTTTTTTTTTTTTTTTTTTTTTTTTTTTTTTTTTTTTTTTTTTTTTTTTTTTTTTTTTTTTTTTTTTTTTTTTTTTTTTTTTTTTTTTTTTTTTTTTTTTTTTTTTTTTTTTTTTTTTTTTTTTTTTTTTTTTTTTTTTTTTTTTTTTTTTTTTTTTTTTTTTTTTTTTTTTTTTTTTTTTTTTTTTTTTTTTTTTTTTTTTTTTTTTTTTTTTTTTTTTTTTTTTTTTTTTTTTTTTTTTTTTTTTTTTTTTTTTTTTTTTTTTTTTTTTTTTTTTTTTTTTTTTTTTTTTTTTTTTTTTTTTTTTTTTTTTTTTTTTTTTTTTTTTTTTTTTTTTTTTTTTTTTTTTTTTTTTTTTTTTTTTTTTTTTTTTTTTTTTTTTTTTTTTTTTTTTTTTTTTTTTTTTTTTTTTTTTTTTTTTTTTTTTTTTTTTTTTTTTTTTTTTTTTTTTTTTTTTTTTTTTTTTTTTTTTTTTTTTTTTTTTTTTTTTTTTTTTTTTTTTTTTTTTTTTTTTTTTTTTTTTTTTTTTTTTTTTTTTTTTTTTTTTTTTTTTTTTTTTTTTTTTTTTTTTTTTTTTTTTTTTTTTTTTTTTTTTTTTTTTTTTTTTTTTTTTTTTTTTTTTTTTTTTTTTTTTTTTTTTTTTTTTTTTTTTTTTTTTTTTTTTTTTTTTTTTTTTTTTTTTTTTTTTTTTTTTTTTTTTTTTTTTTTTTTTTTTTTTTTTTTTTTTTTTTTTTTTTTTTTTTTTTTTTTTTTTTTTTTTTTTTTTTTTTTTTTTTTTTTTTTTTTTTTTTTTTTTTTTTTTTTTTTTTTTTTTTTTTTTTTTTTTTTTTTTTTTTTTTTTTTTTTTTTTTTTTTTTTTTTTTTTTTTTTTTTTTTTTTTTTTTTTTTTTTTTTTTTTTTTTTTTTTTTTTTTTTTTTTTTTTTTTTTTTTTTTTTTTTTTTTTTTTTTTTTTTTTTTTTTTTTTTTTTTTTTTTTTTTTTTTTTTTTTTTTTTTTTTTTTTTTTTTTTTTTTTTTTTTTTTTTTTTTTTTTTTTTTTTTTTTTTTTTTTTTTTTTTTTTTTTTTTTTTTTTTTTTTTTTTTTTTTTTTTTTTTTTTTTTTTTTTTTTTTTTTTTTTTTTTTTTTTTTTTTTTTTTTTTTTTTTTTTTTTTTTTTTTTTTTTTTTTTTTTTTTTTTTTTTTTTTTTTTTTTTTTTTTTTTTTTTTTTTTTTTTTTTTTTTTTTTTTTTTTTTTTTTTTTTTTTTTTTTTTTTTTTTTTTTTTTTTTTTTTTTTTTTTTTTTTTTTTTTTTTTTTTTTTTTTTTTTTTTTTTTTTTTTTTTTTTTTTTTTTTTTTTTTTTTTTTTTTTTTTTTTTTTTTTTTTTTTTTTTTTTTTTTTTTTTTTTTTTTTTTTTTTTTTTTTTTTTTTTTTTTTTTTTTTTTTTTTTTTTTTTTTTTTTTTTTTTTTTTTTTTTTTTTTTTTTTTTTTTTTTTTTTTTTTTTTTTTTTTTTTTTTTTTTTTTTTTTTTTTTTTTTTTTTTTTTTTTTTTTTTTTTTTTTTTTTTTTTTTTTTTTTTTTTTTTTTTTTTTTTTTTTTTTTTTTTTTTTTTTTTTTTTTTTTTTTTTTTTTTTTTTTTTTTTTTTTTTTTTTTTTTTTTTTTTTTTTTTTTTTTTTTTTTTTTTTTTTTTTTTTTTTTTTTTTTTTTTTTTTTTTTTTTTTTTTTTTTTTTTTTTTTTTTTTTTTTTTTTTTTTTTTTTTTTTTTTTTTTTTTTTTTTTTTTTTTTTTTTTTTTTTTTTTTTTTTTTTTTTTTTTTTTTTTTTTTTTTTTTTTTTTTTTTTTTTTTTTTTTTTTTTTTTTTTTTTTTTTTTTTTTTTTTTTTTTTTTTTTTTTTTTTTTTTTTTTTTTTTTTTTTTTTTTTTTTTTTTTTTTTTTTTTTTTTTTTTTTTTTTTTTTTTTTTTTTTTTTTTTTTTTTTTTTTTTTTTTTTTTTTTTTTTTTTTTTTTTTTTTTTTTTTTTTTTTTTTTTTTTTTTTTTTTTTTTTTTTTTTTTTTTTTTTTTTTTTTTTTTTTTTTTTTTTTTTTTTTTTTTTTTTTTTTTTTTTTTTTTTTTTTTTTTTTTTTTTTTTTTTTTTTTTTTTTTTTTTTTTTTTTTTTTTTTTTTTTTTTTTTTTTTTTTTTTTTTTTTTTTTTTTTTTTTTTTTTTTTTTTTTTTTTTTTTTTTTTTTTTTTTTTTTTTTTTTTTTTTTTTTTTTTTTTTTTTTTTTTTTTTTTTTTTTTTTTTTTTTTTTTTTTTTTTTTTTTTTTTTTTTTTTTTTTTTTTTTTTTTTTTTTTTTTTTTTTTTTTTTTTTTTTTTTTTTTTTTTTTTTTTTTTTTTTTTTTTTTTTTTTTTTTTTTTTTTTTTTTTTTTTTTTTTTTTTTTTTTTTTTTTTTTTTTTTTTTTTTTTTTTTTTTTTTTTTTTTTTTTTTTTTTTTTTTTTTTTTTTTTTTTTTTTTTTTTTTTTTTTTTTTTTTTTTTTTTTTTTTTTTTTTTTTTTTTTTTTTTTTTTTTTTTTTTTTTTTTTTTTTTTTTTTTTTTTTTTTTTTTTTTTTTTTTTTTTTTTTTTTTTTTTTTTTTTTTTTTTTTTTTTTTTTTTTTTTTTTTTTTTTTTTTTTTTTTTTTTTTTTTTTTTTTTTTTTTTTTTTTTTTTTTTTTTTTTTTTTTTTTTTTTTTTTTTTTTTTTTTTTTTTTTTTTTTTTTTTTTTTTTTTTTTTTTTTTTTTTTTTTTTTTTTTTTTTTTTTTTTTTTTTTTTTTTTTTTTTTTTTTTTTTTTTTTTTTTTTTTTTTTTTTTTTTTTTTTTTTTTTTTTTTTTTTTTTTTTTTTTTTTTTTTTTTTTTTTTTTTTTTTTTTTTTTTTTTTTTTTTTTTTTTTTTTTTTTTTTTTTTTTTTTTTTTTTTTTTTTTTTTTTTTTTTTTTTTTTTTTTTTTTTTTTTTTTTTTTTTTTTTTTTTTTTTTTTTTTTTTTTTTTTTTTTTTTTTTTTTTTTTTTTTTTTTTTTTTTTTTTTTTTTTTTTTTTTTTTTTTTTTTTTTTTTTTTTTTTTTTTTTTTTTTTTTTTTTTTTTTTTTTTTTTTTTTTTTTTTTTTTTTTTTTTTTTTTTTTTTTTTTTTTTTTTTTTTTTTTTTTTTTTTTTTTTTTTTTTTTTTTTTTTTTTTTTTTTTTTTTTTTTTTTTTTTTTTTTTTTTTTTTTTTTTTTTTTTTTTTTTTTTTTTTTTTTTTTTTTTTTTTTTTTTTTTTTTTTTTTTTTTTTTTTTTTTTTTTTTTTTTTTTTTTTTTTTTTTTTTTTTTTTTTTTTTTTTTTTTTTTTTTTTTTTTTTTTTTTTTTTTTTTTTTTTTTTTTTTTTTTTTTTTTTTTTTTTTTTTTTTTTTTTTTTTTTTTTTTTTTTTTTTTTTTTTTTTTTTTTTTTTTTTTTTTTTTTTTTTTTTTTTTTTTTTTTTTTTTTTTTTTTTTTTTTTTTTTTTTTTTTTTTTTTTTTTTTTTTTTTTTTTTTTTTTTTTTTTTTTTTTTTTTTTTTTTTTTTTTTTTTTTTTTTTTTTTTTTTTTTTTTTTTTTTTTTTTTTTTTTTTTTTTTTTTTTTTTTTTTTTTTTTTTTTTTTTTTTTTTTTTTTTTTTTTTTTTTTTTTTTTTTTTTTTTTTTTTTTTTTTTTTTTTTTTTTTTTTTTTTTTTTTTTTTTTTTTTTTTTTTTTTTTTTTTTTTTTTTTTTTTTTTTTTTTTTTTTTTTTTTTTTTTTTTTTTTTTTTTTTTTTTTTTTTTTTTTTTTTTTTTTTTTTTTTTTTTTTTTTTTTTTTTTTTTTTTTTTTTTTTTTTTTTTTTTTTTTTTTTTTTTTTTTTTTTTTTTTTTTTTTTTTTTTTTTTTTTTTTTTTTTTTTTTTTTTTTTTTTTTTTTTTTTTTTTTTTTTTTTTTTTTTTTTTTTTTTTTTTTTTTTTTTTTTTTTTTTTTTTTTTTTTTTTTTTTTTTTTTTTTTTTTTTTTTTTTTTTTTTTTTTTTTTTTTTTTTTTTTTTTTTTTTTTTTTTTTTTTTTTTTTTTTTTTTTTTTTTTTTTTTTTTTTTTTTTTTTTTTTTTTTTTTTTTTTTTTTTTTTTTTTTTTTTTTTTTTTTTTTTTTTTTTTTTTTTTTTTTTTTTTTTTTTTTTTTTTTTTTTTTTTTTTTTTTTTTTTTTTTTTTTTTTTTTTTTTTTTTTTTTTTTTTTTTTTTTTTTTTTTTTTTTTTTTTTTTTTTTTTTTTTTTTTTTTTTTTTTTTTTTTTTTTTTTTTTTTTTTTTTTTTTTTTTTTTTTTTTTTTTTTTTTTTTTTTTTTTTTTTTTTTTTTTTTTTTTTTTTTTTTTTTTTTTTTTTTTTTTTTTTTTTTTTTTTTTTTTTTTTTTTTTTTTTTTTTTTTTTTTTTTTTTTTTTTTTTTTTTTTTTTTTTTTTTTTTTTTTTTTTTTTTTTTTTTTTTTTTTTTTTTTTTTTTTTTTTTTTTTTTTTTTTTTTTTTTTTTTTTTTTTTTTTTTTTTTTTTTTTTTTTTTTTTTTTTTTTTTTTTTTTTTTTTTTTTTTTTTTTTTTTTTTTTTTTTTTTTTTTTTTTTTTTTTTTTTTTTTTTTTTTTTTTTTTTTTTTTTTTTTTTTTTTTTTTTTTTTTTTTTTTTTTTTTTTTTTTTTTTTTTTTTTTTTTTTTTTTTTTTTTTTTTTTTTTTTTTTTTTTTTTTTTTTTTTTTTTTTTTTTTTTTTTTTTTTTTTTTTTTTTTTTTTTTTTTTTTTTTTTTTTTTTTTTTTTTTTTTTTTTTTTTTTTTTTTTTTTTTTTTTTTTTTTTTTTTTTTTTTTTTTTTTTTTTTTTTTTTTTTTTTTTTTTTTTTTTTTTTTTTTTTTTTTTTTTTTTTTTTTTTTTTTTTTTTTTTTTTTTTTTTTTTTTTTTTTTTTTTTTTTTTTTTTTTTTTTTTTTTTTTTTTTTTTTTTTTTTTTTTTTTTTTTTTTTTTTTTTTTTTTTTTTTTTTTTTTTTTTTTTTTTTTTTTTTTTTTTTTTTTTTTTTTTTTTTTTTTTTTTTTTTTTTTTTTTTTTTTTTTTTTTTTTTTTTTTTTTTTTTTTTTTTTTTTTTTTTTTTTTTTTTTTTTTTTTTTTTTTTTTTTTTTTTTTTTTTTTTTTTTTTTTTTTTTTTTTTTTTTTTTTTTTTTTTTTTTTTTTTTTTTTTTTTTTTTTTTTTTTTTTTTTTTTTTTTTTTTTTTTTTTTTTTTTTTTTTTTTTTTTTTTTTTTTTTTTTTTTTTTTTTTTTTTTTTTTTTTTTTTTTTTTTTTTTTTTTTTTTTTTTTTTTTTTTTTTTTTTTTTTTTTTTTTTTTTTTTTTTTTTTTTTTTTTTTTTTTTTTTTTTTTTTTTTTTTTTTTTTTTTTTTTTTTTTTTTTTTTTTTTTTTTTTTTTTTTTTTTTTTTTTTTTTTTTTTTTTTTTTTTTTTTTTTTTTTTTTTTTTTTTTTTTTTTTTTTTTTTTTTTTTTTTTTTTTTTTTTTTTTTTTTTTTTTTTTTTTTTTTTTTTTTTTTTTTTTTTTTTTTTTTTTTTTTTTTTTTTTTTTTTTTTTTTTTTTTTTTTTTTTTTTTTTTTTTTTTTTTTTTTTTTTTTTTTTTTTTTTTTTTTTTTTTTTTTTTTTTTTTTTTTTTTTTTTTTTTTTTTTTTTTTTTTTTTTTTTTTTTTTTTTTTTTTTTTTTTTTTTTTTTTTTTTTTTTTTTTTTTTTTTTTTTTTTTTTTTTTTTTTTTTTTTTTTTTTTTTTTTTTTTTTTTTTTTTTTTTTTTTTTTTTTTTTTTTTTTTTTTTTTTTTTTTTTTTTTTTTTTTTTTTTTTTTTTTTTTTTTTTTTTTTTTTTTTTTTTTTTTTTTTTTTTTTTTTTTTTTTTTTTTTTTTTTTTTTTTTTTTTTTTTTTTTTTTTTTTTTTTTTTTTTTTTTTTTTTTTTTTTTTTTTTTTTTTTTTTTTTTTTTTTTTTTTTTTTTTTTTTTTTTTTTTTTTTTTTTTTTTTTTTTTTTTTTTTTTTTTTTTTTTTTTTTTTTTTTTTTTTTTTTTTTTTTTTTTTTTTTTTTTTTTTTTTTTTTTTTTTTTTTTTTTTTTTTTTTTTTTTTTTTTTTTTTTTTTTTTTTTTTTTTTTTTTTTTTTTTTTTTTTTTTTTTTTTTTTTTTTTTTTTTTTTTTTTTTTTTTTTTTTTTTTTTTTTTTTTTTTTTTTTTTTTTTTTTTTTTTTTTTTTTTTTTTTTTTTTTTTTTTTTTTTTTTTTTTTTTTTTTTTTTTTTTTTTTTTTTTTTTTTTTTTTTTTTTTTTTTTTTTTTTTTTTTTTTTTTTTTTTTTTTTTTTTTTTTTTTTTTTTTTTTTTTTTTTTTTTTTTTTTTTTTTTTTTTTTTTTTTTTTTTTTTTTTTTTTTTTTTTTTTTTTTTTTTTTTTTTTTTTTTTTTTTTTTTTTTTTTTTTTTTTTTTTTTTTTTTTTTTTTTTTTTTTTTTTTTTTTTTTTTTTTTTTTTTTTTTTTTTTTTTTTTTTTTTTTTTTTTTTTTTTTTTTTTTTTTTTTTTTTTTTTTTTTTTTTTTTTTTTTTTTTTTTTTTTTTTTTTTTTTTTTTTTTTTTTTTTTTTTTTTTTTTTTTTTTTTTTTTTTTTTTTTTTTTTTTTTTTTTTTTTTTTTTTTTTTTTTTTTTTTTTTTTTTTTTTTTTTTTTTTTTTTTTTTTTTTTTTTTTTTTTTTTTTTTTTTTTTTTTTTTTTTTTTTTTTTTTTTTTTTTTTTTTTTTTTTTTTTTTTTTTTTTTTTTTTTTTTTTTTTTTTTTTTTTTTTTTTTTTTTTTTTTTTTTTTTTTTTTTTTTTTTTTTTTTTTTTTTTTTTTTTTTTTTTTTTTTTTTTTTTTTTTTTTTTTTTTTTTTTTTTTTTTTTTTTTTTTTTTTTTTTTTTTTTTTTTTTTTTTTTTTTTTTTTTTTTTTTTTTTTTTTTTTTTTTTTTTTTTTTTTTTTTTTTTTTTTTTTTTTTTTTTTTTTTTTTTTTTTTTTTTTTTTTTTTTTTTTTTTTTTTTTTTTTTTTTTTTTTTTTTTTTTTTTTTTTTTTTTTTTTTTTTTTTTTTTTTTTTTTTTTTTTTTTTTTTTTTTTTTTTTTTTTTTTTTTTTTTTTTTTTTTTTTTTTTTTTTTTTTTTTTTTTTTTTTTTTTTTTTTTTTTTTTTTTTTTTTTTTTTTTTTTTTTTTTTTTTTTTTTTTTTTTTTTTTTTTTTTTTTTTTTTTTTTTTTTTTTTTTTTTTTTTTTTTTTTTTTTTTTTTTTTTTTTTTTTTTTTTTTTTTTTTTTTTTTTTTTTTTTTTTTTTTTTTTTTTTTTTTTTTTTTTTTTTTTTTTTTTTTTTTTTTTTTTTTTTTTTTTTTTTTTTTTTTTTTTTTTTTTTTTTTTTTTTTTTTTTTTTTTTTTTTTTTTTTTTTTTTTTTTTTTTTTTTTTTTTTTTTTTTTTTTTTTTTTTTTTTTTTTTTTTTTTTTTTTTTTTTTTTTTTTTTTTTTTTTTTTTTTTTTTTTTTTTTTTTTTTTTTTTTTTTTTTTTTTTTTTTTTTTTTTTTTTTTTTTTTTTTTTTTTTTTTTTTTTTTTTTTTTTTTTTTTTTTTTTTTTTTTTTTTTTTTTTTTTTTTTTTTTTTTTTTTTTTTTTTTTTTTTTTTTTTTTTTTTTTTTTTTTTTTTTTTTTTTTTTTTTTTTTTTTTTTTTTTTTTTTTTTTTTTTTTTTTTTTTTTTTTTTTTTTTTTTTTTTTTTTTTTTTTTTTTTTTTTTTTTTTTTTTTTTTTTTTTTTTTTTTTTTTTTTTTTTTTTTTTTTTTTTTTTTTTTTTTTTTTTTTTTTTTTTTTTTTTTTTTTTTTTTTTTTTTTTTTTTTTTTTTTTTTTTTTTTTTTTTTTTTTTTTTTTTTTTTTTTTTTTTTTTTTTTTTTTTTTTTTTTTTTTTTTTTTTTTTTTTTTTTTTTTTTTTTTTTTTTTTTTTTTTTTTTTTTTTTTTTTTTTTTTTTTTTTTTTTTTTTTTTTTTTTTTTTTTTTTTTTTTTTTTTTTTTTTTTTTTTTTTTTTTTTTTTTTTTTTTTTTTTTTTTTTTTTTTTTTTTTTTTTTTTTTTTTTTTTTTTTTTTTTTTTTTTTTTTTTTTTTTTTTTTTTTTTTTTTTTTTTTTTTTTTTTTTTTTTTTTTTTTTTTTTTTTTTTTTTTTTTTTTTTTTTTTTTTTTTTTTTTTTTTTTTTTTTTTTTTTTTTTTTTTTTTTTTTTTTTTTTTTTTTTTTTTTTTTTTTTTTTTTTTTTTTTTTTTTTTTTTTTTTTTTTTTTTTTTTTTTTTTTTTTTTTTTTTTTTTTTTTTTTTTTTTTTTTTTTTTTTTTTTTTTTTTTTTTTTTTTTTTTTTTTTTTTTTTTTTTTTTTTTTTTTTTTTTTTTTTTTTTTTTTTTTTTTTTTTTTTTTTTTTTTTTTTTTTTTTTTTTTTTTTTTTTTTTTTTTTTTTTTTTTTTTTTTTTTTTTTTTTTTTTTTTTTTTTTTTTTTTTTTTTTTTTTTTTTTTTTTTTTTTTTTTTTTTTTTTTTTTTTTTTTTTTTTTTTTTTTTTTTTTTTTTTTTTTTTTTTTTTTTTTTTTTTTTTTTTTTTTTTTTTTTTTTTTTTTTTTTTTTTTTTTTTTTTTTTTTTTTTTTTTTTTTTTTTTTTTTTTTTTTTTTTTTTTTTTTTTTTTTTTTTTTTTTTTTTTTTTTTTTTTTTTTTTTTTTTTTTTTTTTTTTTTTTTTTTTTTTTTTTTTTTTTTTTTTTTTTTTTTTTTTTTTTTTTTTTTTTTTTTTTTTTTTTTTTTTTTTTTTTTTTTTTTTTTTTTTTTTTTTTTTTTTTTTTTTTTTTTTTTTTTTTTTTTTTTTTTTTTTTTTTTTTTTTTTTTTTTTTTTTTTTTTTTTTTTTTTTTTTTTTTTTTTTTTTTTTTTTTTTTTTTTTTTTTTTTTTTTTTTTTTTTTTTTTTTTTTTTTTTTTTTTTTTTTTTTTTTTTTTTTTTTTTTTTTTTTTTTTTTTTTTTTTTTTTTTTTTTTTTTTTTTTTTTTTTTTTTTTTTTTTTTTTTTTTTTTTTTTTTTTTTTTTTTTTTTTTTTTTTTTTTTTTTTTTTTTTTTTTTTTTTTTTTTTTTTTTTTTTTTTTTTTTTTTTTTTTTTTTTTTTTTTTTTTTTTTTTTTTTTTTTTTTTTTTTTTTTTTTTTTTTTTTTTTTTTTTTTTTTTTTTTTTTTTTTTTTTTTTTTTTTTTTTTTTTTTTTTTTTTTTTTTTTTTTTTTTTTTTTTTTTTTTTTTTTTTTTTTTTTTTTTTTTTTTTTTTTTTTTTTTTTTTTTTTTTTTTTTTTTTTTTTTTTTTTTTTTTTTTTTTTTTTTTTTTTTTTTTTTTTTTTTTTTTTTTTTTTTTTTTTTTTTTTTTTTTTTTTTTTTTTTTTTTTTTTTTTTTTTTTTTTTTTTTTTTTTTTTTTTTTTTTTTTTTTTTTTTTTTTTTTTTTTTTTTTTTTTTTTTTTTTTTTTTTTTTTTTTTTTTTTTTTTTTTTTTTTTTTTTTTTTTTTTTTTTTTTTTTTTTTTTTTTTTTTTTTTTTTTTTTTTTTTTTTTTTTTTTTTTTTTTTTTTTTTTTTTTTTTTTTTTTTTTTTTTTTTTTTTTTTTTTTTTTTTTTTTTTTTTTTTTTTTTTTTTTTTTTTTTTTTTTTTTTTTTTTTTTTTTTTTTTTTTTTTTTTTTTTTTTTTTTTTTTTTTTTTTTTTTTTTTTTTTTTTTTTTTTTTTTTTTTTTTTTTTTTTTTTTTTTTTTTTTTTTTTTTTTTTTTTTTTTTTTTTTTTTTTTTTTTTTTTTTTTTTTTTTTTTTTTTTTTTTTTTTTTTTTTTTTTTTTTTTTTTTTTTTTTTTTTTTTTTTTTTTTTTTTTTTTTTTTTTTTTTTTTTTTTTTTTTTTTTTTTTTTTTTTTTTTTTTTTTTTTTTTTTTTTTTTTTTTTTTTTTTTTTTTTTTTTTTTTTTTTTTTTTTTTTTTTTTTTTTTTTTTTTTTTTTTTTTTTTTTTTTTTTTTTTTTTTTTTTTTTTTTTTTTTTTTTTTTTTTTTTTTTTTTTTTTTTTTTTTTTTTTTTTTTTTTTTTTTTTTTTTTTTTTTTTTTTTTTTTTTTTTTTTTTTTTTTTTTTTTTTTTTTTTTTTTTTTTTTTTTTTTTTTTTTTTTTTTTTTTTTTTTTTTTTTTTTTTTTTTTTTTTTTTTTTTTTTTTTTTTTTTTTTTTTTTTTTTTTTTTTTTTTTTTTTTTTTTTTTTTTTTTTTTTTTTTTTTTTTTTTTTTTTTTTTTTTTTTTTTTTTTTTTTTTTTTTTTTTTTTTTTTTTTTTTTTTTTTTTTTTTTTTTTTTTTTTTTTTTTTTTTTTTTTTTTTTTTTTTTTTTTTTTTTTTTTTTTTTTTTTTTTTTTTTTTTTTTTTTTTTTTTTTTTTTTTTTTTTTTTTTTTTTTTTTTTTTTTTTTTTTTTTTTTTTTTTTTTTTTTTTTTTTTTTTTTTTTTTTTTTTTTTTTTTTTTTTTTTTTTTTTTTTTTTTTTTTTTTTTTTTTTTTTTTTTTTTTTTTTTTTTTTTTTTTTTTTTTTTTTTTTTTTTTTTTTTTTTTTTTTTTTTTTTTTTTTTTTTTTTTTTTTTTTTTTTTTTTTTTTTTTTTTTTTTTTTTTTTTTTTTTTTTTTTTTTTTTTTTTTTTTTTTTTTTTTTTTTTTTTTTTTTTTTTTTTTTTTTTTTTTTTTTTTTTTTTTTTTTTTTTTTTTTTTTTTTTTTTTTTTTTTTTTTTTTTTTTTTTTTTTTTTTTTTTTTTTTTTTTTTTTTTTTTTTTTTTTTTTTTTTTTTTTTTTTTTTTTTTTTTTTTTTTTTTTTTTTTTTTTTTTTTTTTTTTTTTTTTTTTTTTTTTTTTTTTTTTTTTTTTTTTTTTTTTTTTTTTTTTTTTTTTTTTTTTTTTTTTTTTTTTTTTTTTTTTTTTTTTTTTTTTTTTTTTTTTTTTTTTTTTTTTTTTTTTTTTTTTTTTTTTTTTTTTTTTTTTTTTTTTTTTTTTTTTTTTTTTTTTTTTTTTTTTTTTTTTTTTTTTTTTTTTTTTTTTTTTTTTTTTTTTTTTTTTTTTTTTTTTTTTTTTTTTTTTTTTTTTTTTTTTTTTTTTTTTTTTTTTTTTTTTTTTTTTTTTTTTTTTTTTTTTTTTTTTTTTTTTTTTTTTTTTTTTTTTTTTTTTTTTTTTTTTTTTTTTTTTTTTTTTTTTTTTTTTTTTTTTTTTTTTTTTTTTTTTTTTTTTTTTTTTTTTTTTTTTTTTTTTTTTTTTTTTTTTTTTTTTTTTTTTTTTTTTTTTTTTTTTTTTTTTTTTTTTTTTTTTTTTTTTTTTTTTTTTTTTTTTTTTTTTTTTTTTTTTTTTTTTTTTTTTTTTTTTTTTTTTTTTTTTTTTTTTTTTTTTTTTTTTTTTTTTTTTTTTTTTTTTTTTTTTTTTTTTTTTTTTTTTTTTTTTTTTTTTTTTTTTTTTTTTTTTTTTTTTTTTTTTTTTTTTTTTTTTTTTTTTTTTTTTTTTTTTTTTTTTTTTTTTTTTTTTTTTTTTTTTTTTTTTTTTTTTTTTTTTTTTTTTTTTTTTTTTTTTTTTTTTTTTTTTTTTTTTTTTTTTTTTTTTTTTTTTTTTTTTTTTTTTTTTTTTTTTTTTTTTTTTTTTTTTTTTTTTTTTTTTTTTTTTTTTTTTTTTTTTTTTTTTTTTTTTTTTTTTTTTTTTTTTTTTTTTTTTTTTTTTTTTTTTTTTTTTTTTTTTTTTTTTTTTTTTTTTTTTTTTTTTTTTTTTTTTTTTTTTTTTTTTTTTTTTTTTTTTTTTTTTTTTTTTTTTTTTTTTTTTTTTTTTTTTTTTTTTTTTTTTTTTTTTTTTTTTTTTTTTTTTTTTTTTTTTTTTTTTTTTTTTTTTTTTTTTTTTTTTTTTTTTTTTTTTTTTTTTTTTTTTTTTTTTTTTTTTTTTTTTTTTTTTTTTTTTTTTTTTTTTTTTTTTTTTTTTTTTTTTTTTTTTTTTTTTTTTTTTTTTTTTTTTTTTTTTTTTTTTTTTTTTTTTTTTTTTTTTTTTTTTTTTTTTTTTTTTTTTTTTTTTTTTTTTTTTTTTTTTTTTTTTTTTTTTTTTTTTTTTTTTTTTTTTTTTTTTTTTTTTTTTTTTTTTTTTTTTTTTTTTTTTTTTTTTTTTTTTTTTTTTTTTTTTTTTTTTTTTTTTTTTTTTTTTTTTTTTTTTTTTTTTTTTTTTTTTTTTTTTTTTTTTTTTTTTTTTTTTTTTTTTTTTTTTTTTTTTTTTTTTTTTTTTTTTTTTTTTTTTTTTTTTTTTTTTTTTTTTTTTTTTTTTTTTTTTTTTTTTTTTTTTTTTTTTTTTTTTTTTTTTTTTTTTTTTTTTTTTTTTTTTTTTTTTTTTTTTTTTTTTTTTTTTTTTTTTTTTTTTTTTTTTTTTTTTTTTTTTTTTTTTTTTTTTTTTTTTTTTTTTTTTTTTTTTTTTTTTTTTTTTTTTTTTTTTTTTTTTTTTTTTTTTTTTTTTTTTTTTTTTTTTTTTTTTTTTTTTTTTTTTTTTTTTTTTTTTTTTTTTTTTTTTTTTTTTTTTTTTTTTTTTTTTTTTTTTTTTTTTTTTTTTTTTTTTTTTTTTTTTTTTTTTTTTTTTTTTTTTTTTTTTTTTTTTTTTTTTTTTTTTTTTTTTTTTTTTTTTTTTTTTTTTTTTTTTTTTTTTTTTTTTTTTTTTTTTTTTTTTTTTTTTTTTTTTTTTTTTTTTTTTTTTTTTTTTTTTTTTTTTTTTTTTTTTTTTTTTTTTTTTTTTTTTTTTTTTTTTTTTTTTTTTTTTTTTTTTTTTTTTTTTTTTTTTTTTTTTTTTTTTTTTTTTTTTTTTTTTTTTTTTTTTTTTTTTTTTTTTTTTTTTTTTTTTTTTTTTTTTTTTTTTTTTTTTTTTTTTTTTTTTTTTTTTTTTTTTTTTTTTTTTTTTTTTTTTTTTTTTTTTTTTTTTTTTTTTTTTTTTTTTTTTTTTTTTTTTTTTTTTTTTTTTTTTTTTTTTTTTTTTTTTTTTTTTTTTTTTTTTTTTTTTTTTTTTTTTTTTTTTTTTTTTTTTTTTTTTTTTTTTTTTTTTTTTTTTTTTTTTTTTTTTTTTTTTTTTTTTTTTTTTTTTTTTTTTTTTTTTTTTTTTTTTTTTTTTTTTTTTTTTTTTTTTTTTTTTTTTTTTTTTTTTTTTTTTTTTTTTTTTTTTTTTTTTTTTTTTTTTTTTTTTTTTTTTTTTTTTTTTTTTTTTTTTTTTTTTTTTTTTTTTTTTTTTTTTTTTTTTTTTTTTTTTTTTTTTTTTTTTTTTTTTTTTTTTTTTTTTTTTTTTTTTTTTTTTTTTTTTTTTTTTTTTTTTTTTTTTTTTTTTTTTTTTTTTTTTTTTTTTTTTTTTTTTTTTTTTTTTTTTTTTTTTTTTTTTTTTTTTTTTTTTTTTTTTTTTTTTTTTTTTTTTTTTTTTTTTTTTTTTTTTTTTTTTTTTTTTTTTTTTTTTTTTTTTTTTTTTTTTTTTTTTTTTTTTTTTTTTTTTTTTTTTTTTTTTTTTTTTTTTTTTTTTTTTTTTTTTTTTTTTTTTTTTTTTTTTTTTTTTTTTTTTTTTTTTTTTTTTTTTTTTTTTTTTTTTTTTTTTTTTTTTTTTTTTTTTTTTTTTTTTTTTTTTTTTTTTTTTTTTTTTTTTTTTTTTTTTTTTTTTTTTTTTTTTTTTTTTTTTTTTTTTTTTTTTTTTTTTTTTTTTTTTTTTTTTTTTTTTTTTTTTTTTTTTTTTTTTTTTTTTTTTTTTTTTTTTTTTTTTTTTTTTTTTTTTTTTTTTTTTTTTTTTTTTTTTTTTTTTTTTTTTTTTTTTTTTTTTTTTTTTTTTTTTTTTTTTTTTTTTTTTTTTTTTTTTTTTTTTTTTTTTTTTTTTTTTTTTTTTTTTTTTTTTTTTTTTTTTTTTTTTTTTTTTTTTTTTTTTTTTTTTTTTTTTTTTTTTTTTTTTTTTTTTTTTTTTTTTTTTTTTTTTTTTTTTTTTTTTTTTTTTTTTTTTTTTTTTTTTTTTTTTTTTTTTTTTTTTTTTTTTTTTTTTTTTTTTTTTTTTTTTTTTTTTTTTTTTTTTTTTTTTTTTTTTTTTTTTTTTTTTTTTTTTTTTTTTTTTTTTTTTTTTTTTTTTTTTTTTTTTTTTTTTTTTTTTTTTTTTTTTTTTTTTTTTTTTTTTTTTTTTTTTTTTTTTTTTTTTTTTTTTTTTTTTTTTTTTTTTTTTTTTTTTTTTTTTTTTTTTTTTTTTTTTTTTTTTTTTTTTTTTTTTTTTTTTTTTTTTTTTTTTTTTTTTTTTTTTTTTTTTTTTTTTTTTTTTTTTTTTTTTTTTTTTTTTTTTTTTTTTTTTTTTTTTTTTTTTTTTTTTTTTTTTTTTTTTTTTTTTTTTTTTTTTTTTTTTTTTTTTTTTTTTTTTTTTTTTTTTTTTTTTTTTTTTTTTTTTTTTTTTTTTTTTTTTTTTTTTTTTTTTTTTTTTTTTTTTTTTTTTTTTTTTTTTTTTTTTTTTTTTTTTTTTTTTTTTTTTTTTTTTTTTTTTTTTTTTTTTTTTTTTTTTTTTTTTTTTTTTTTTTTTTTTTTTTTTTTTTTTTTTTTTTTTTTTTTTTTTTTTTTTTTTTTTTTTTTTTTTTTTTTTTTTTTTTTTTTTTTTTTTTTTTTTTTTTTTTTTTTTTTTTTTTTTTTTTTTTTTTTTTTTTTTTTTTTTTTTTTTTTTTTTTTTTTTTTTTTTTTTTTTTTTTTTTTTTTTTTTTTTTTTTTTTTTTTTTTTTTTTTTTTTTTTTTTTTTTTTTTTTTTTTTTTTTTTTTTTTTTTTTTTTTTTTTTTTTTTTTTTTTTTTTTTTTTTTTTTTTTTTTTTTTTTTTTTTTTTTTTTTTTTTTTTTTTTTTTTTTTTTTTTTTTTTTTTTTTTTTTTTTTTTTTTTTTTTTTTTTTTTTTTTTTTTTTTTTTTTTTTTTTTTTTTTTTTTTTTTTTTTTTTTTTTTTTTTTTTTTTTTTTTTTTTTTTTTTTTTTTTTTTTTTTTTTTTTTTTTTTTTTTTTTTTTTTTTTTTTTTTTTTTTTTTTTTTTTTTTTTTTTTTTTTTTTTTTTTTTTTTTTTTTTTTTTTTTTTTTTTTTTTTTTTTTTTTTTTTTTTTTTTTTTTTTTTTTTTTTTTTTTTTTTTTTTTTTTTTTTTTTTTTTTTTTTTTTTTTTTTTTTTTTTTTTTTTTTTTTTTTTTTTTTTTTTTTTTTTTTTTTTTTTTTTTTTTTTTTTTTTTTTTTTTTTTTTTTTTTTTTTTTTTTTTTTTTTTTTTTTTTTTTTTTTTTTTTTTTTTTTTTTTTTTTTTTTTTTTTTTTTTTTTTTTTTTTTTTTTTTTTTTTTTTTTTTTTTTTTTTTTTTTTTTTTTTTTTTTTTTTTTTTTTTTTTTTTTTTTTTTTTTTTTTTTTTTTTTTTTTTTTTTTTTTTTTTTTTTTTTTTTTTTTTTTTTTTTTTTTTTTTTTTTTTTTTTTTTTTTTTTTTTTTTTTTTTTTTTTTTTTTTTTTTTTTTTTTTTTTTTTTTTTTTTTTTTTTTTTTTTTTTTTTTTTTTTTTTTTTTTTTTTTTTTTTTTTTTTTTTTTTTTTTTTTTTTTTTTTTTTTTTTTTTTTTTTTTTTTTTTTTTTTTTTTTTTTTTTTTTTTTTTTTTTTTTTTTTTTTTTTTTTTTTTTTTTTTTTTTTTTTTTTTTTTTTTTTTTTTTTTTTTTTTTTTTTTTTTTTTTTTTTTTTTTTTTTTTTTTTTTTTTTTTTTTTTTTTTTTTTTTTTTTTTTTTTTTTTTTTTTTTTTTTTTTTTTTTTTTTTTTTTTTTTTTTTTTTTTTTTTTTTTTTTTTTTTTTTTTTTTTTTTTTTTTTTTTTTTTTTTTTTTTTTTTTTTTTTTTTTTTTTTTTTTTTTTTTTTTTTTTTTTTTTTTTTTTTTTTTTTTTTTTTTTTTTTTTTTTTTTTTTTTTTTTTTTTTTTTTTTTTTTTTTTTTTTTTTTTTTTTTTTTTTTTTTTTTTTTTTTTTTTTTTTTTTTTTTTTTTTTTTTTTTTTTTTTTTTTTTTTTTTTTTTTTTTTTTTTTTTTTTTTTTTTTTTTTTTTTTTTTTTTTTTTTTTTTTTTTTTTTTTTTTTTTTTTTTTTTTTTTTTTTTTTTTTTTTTTTTTTTTTTTTTTTTTTTTTTTTTTTTTTTTTTTTTTTTTTTTTTTTTTTTTTTTTTTTTTTTTTTTTTTTTTTTTTTTTTTTTTTTTTTTTTTTTTTTTTTTTTTTTTTTTTTTTTTTTTTTTTTTTTTTTTTTTTTTTTTTTTTTTTTTTTTTTTTTTTTTTTTTTTTTTTTTTTTTTTTTTTTTTTTTTTTTTTTTTTTTTTTTTTTTTTTTTTTTTTTTTTTTTTTTTTTTTTTTTTTTTTTTTTTTTTTTTTTTTTTTTTTTTTTTTTTTTTTTTTTTTTTTTTTTTTTTTTTTTTTTTTTTTTTTTTTTTTTTTTTTTTTTTTTTTTTTTTTTTTTTTTTTTTTTTTTTTTTTTTTTTTTTTTTTTTTTTTTTTTTTTTTTTTTTTTTTTTTTTTTTTTTTTTTTTTTTTTTTTTTTTTTTTTTTTTTTTTTTTTTTTTTTTTTTTTTTTTTTTTTTTTTTTTTTTTTTTTTTTTTTTTTTTTTTTTTTTTTTTTTTTTTTTTTTTTTTTTTTTTTTTTTTTTTTTTTTTTTTTTTTTTTTTTTTTTTTTTTTTTTTTTTTTTTTTTTTTTTTTTTTTTTTTTTTTTTTTTTTTTTTTTTTTTTTTTTTTTTTTTTTTTTTTTTTTTTTTTTTTTTTTTTTTTTTTTTTTTTTTTTTTTTTTTTTTTTTTTTTTTTTTTTTTTTTTTTTTTTTTTTTTTTTTTTTTTTTTTTTTTTTTTTTTTTTTTTTTTTTTTTTTTTTTTTTTTTTTTTTTTTTTTTTTTTTTTTTTTTTTTTTTTTTTTTTTTTTTTTTTTTTTTTTTTTTTTTTTTTTTTTTTTTTTTTTTTTTTTTTTTTTTTTTTTTTTTTTTTTTTTTTTTTTTTTTTTTTTTTTTTTTTTTTTTTTTTTTTTTTTTTTTTTTTTTTTTTTTTTTTTTTTTTTTTTTTTTTTTTTTTTTTTTTTTTTTTTTTTTTTTTTTTTTTTTTTTTTTTTTTTTTTTTTTTTTTTTTTTTTTTTTTTTTTTTTTTTTTTTTTTTTTTTTTTTTTTTTTTTTTTTTTTTTTTTTTTTTTTTTTTTTTTTTTTTTTTTTTTTTTTTTTTTTTTTTTTTTTTTTTTTTTTTTTTTTTTTTTTTTTTTTTTTTTTTTTTTTTTTTTTTTTTTTTTTTTTTTTTTTTTTTTTTTTTTTTTTTTTTTTTTTTTTTTTTTTTTTTTTTTTTTTTTTTTTTTTTTTTTTTTTTTTTTTTTTTTTTTTTTTTTTTTTTTTTTTTTTTTTTTTTTTTTTTTTTTTTTTTTTTTTTTTTTTTTTTTTTTTTTTTTTTTTTTTTTTTTTTTTTTTTTTTTTTTTTTTTTTTTTTTTTTTTTTTTTTTTTTTTTTTTTTTTTTTTTTTTTTTTTTTTTTTTTTTTTTTTTTTTTTTTTTTTTTTTTTTTTTTTTTTTTTTTTTTTTTTTTTTTTTTTTTTTTTTTTTTTTTTTTTTTTTTTTTTTTTTTTTTTTTTTTTTTTTTTTTTTTTTTTTTTTTTTTTTTTTTTTTTTTTTTTTTTTTTTTTTTTTTTTTTTTTTTTTTTTTTTTTTTTTTTTTTTTTTTTTTTTTTTTTTTTTTTTTTTTTTTTTTTTTTTTTTTTTTTTTTTTTTTTTTTTTTTTTTTTTTTTTTTTTTTTTTTTTTTTTTTTTTTTTTTTTTTTTTTTTTTTTTTTTTTTTTTTTTTTTTTTTTTTTTTTTTTTTTTTTTTTTTTTTTTTTTTTTTTTTTTTTTTTTTTTTTTTTTTTTTTTTTTTTTTTTTTTTTTTTTTTTTTTTTTTTTTTTTTTTTTTTTTTTTTTTTTTTTTTTTTTTTTTTTTTTTTTTTTTTTTTTTTTTTTTTTTTTTTTTTTTTTTTTTTTTTTTTTTTTTTTTTTTTTTTTTTTTTTTTTTTTTTTTTTTTTTTTTTTTTTTTTTTTTTTTTTTTTTTTTTTTTTTTTTTTTTTTTTTTTTTTTTTTTTTTTTTTTTTTTTTTTTTTTTTTTTTTTTTTTTTTTTTTTTTTTTTTTTTTTTTTTTTTTTTTTTTTTTTTTTTTTTTTTTTTTTTTTTTTTTTTTTTTTTTTTTTTTTTTTTTTTTTTTTTTTTTTTTTTTTTTTTTTTTTTTTTTTTTTTTTTTTTTTTTTTTTTTTTTTTTTTTTTTTTTTTTTTTTTTTTTTTTTTTTTTTTTTTTTTTTTTTTTTTTTTTTTTTTTTTTTTTTTTTTTTTTTTTTTTTTTTTTTTTTTTTTTTTTTTTTTTTTTTTTTTTTTTTTTTTTTTTTTTTTTTTTTTTTTTTTTTTTTTTTTTTTTTTTTTTTTTTTTTTTTTTTTTTTTTTTTTTTTTTTTTTTTTTTTTTTTTTTTTTTTTTTTTTTTTTTTTTTTTTTTTTTTTTTTTTTTTTTTTTTTTTTTTTTTTTTTTTTTTTTTTTTTTTTTTTTTTTTTTTTTTTTTTTTTTTTTTTTTTTTTTTTTTTTTTTTTTTTTTTTTTTTTTTTTTTTTTTTTTTTTTTTTTTTTTTTTTTTTTTTTTTTTTTTTTTTTTTTTTTTTTTTTTTTTTTTTTTTTTTTTTTTTTTTTTTTTTTTTTTTTTTTTTTTTTTTTTTTTTTTTTTTTTTTTTTTTTTTTTTTTTTTTTTTTTTTTTTTTTTTTTTTTTTTTTTTTTTTTTTTTTTTTTTTTTTTTTTTTTTTTTTTTTTTTTTTTTTTTTTTTTTTTTTTTTTTTTTTTTTTTTTTTTTTTTTTTTTTTTTTTTTTTTTTTTTTTTTTTTTTTTTTTTTTTTTTTTTTTTTTTTTTTTTTTTTTTTTTTTTTTTTTTTTTTTTTTTTTTTTTTTTTTTTTTTTTTTTTTTTTTTTTTTTTTTTTTTTTTTTTTTTTTTTTTTTTTTTTTTTTTTTTTTTTTTTTTTTTTTTTTTTTTTTTTTTTTTTTTTTTTTTTTTTTTTTTTTTTTTTTTTTTTTTTTTTTTTTTTTTTTTTTTTTTTTTTTTTTTTTTTTTTTTTTTTTTTTTTTTTTTTTTTTTTTTTTTTTTTTTTTTTTTTTTTTTTTTTTTTTTTTTTTTTTTTTTTTTTTTTTTTTTTTTTTTTTTTTTTTTTTTTTTTTTTTTTTTTTTTTTTTTTTTTTTTTTTTTTTTTTTTTTTTTTTTTTTTTTTTTTTTTTTTTTTTTTTTTTTTTTTTTTTTTTTTTTTTTTTTTTTTTTTTTTTTTTTTTTTTTTTTTTTTTTTTTTTTTTTTTTTTTTTTTTTTTTTTTTTTTTTTTTTTTTTTTTTTTTTTTTTTTTTTTTTTTTTTTTTTTTTTTTTTTTTTTTTTTTTTTTTTTTTTTTTTTTTTTTTTTTTTTTTTTTTTTTTTTTTTTTTTTTTTTTTTTTTTTTTTTTTTTTTTTTTTTTTTTTTTTTTTTTTTTTTTTTTTTTTTTTTTTTTTTTTTTTTTTTTTTTTTTTTTTTTTTTTTTTTTTTTTTTTTTTTTTTTTTTTTTTTTTTTTTTTTTTTTTTTTTTTTTTTTTTTTTTTTTTTTTTTTTTTTTTTTTTTTTTTTTTTTTTTTTTTTTTTTTTTTTTTTTTTTTTTTTTTTTTTTTTTTTTTTTTTTTTTTTTTTTTTTTTTTTTTTTTTTTTTTTTTTTTTTTTTTTTTTTTTTTTTTTTTTTTTTTTTTTTTTTTTTTTTTTTTTTTTTTTTTTTTTTTTTTTTTTTTTTTTTTTTTTTTTTTTTTTTTTTTTTTTTTTTTTTTTTTTTTTTTTTTTTTTTTTTTTTTTTTTTTTTTTTTTTTTTTTTTTTTTTTTTTTTTTTTTTTTTTTTTTTTTTTTTTTTTTTTTTTTTTTTTTTTTTTTTTTTTTTTTTTTTTTTTTTTTTTTTTTTTTTTTTTTTTTTTTTTTTTTTTTTTTTTTTTTTTTTTTTTTTTTTTTTTTTTTTTTTTTTTTTTTTTTTTTTTTTTTTTTTTTTTTTTTTTTTTTTTTTTTTTTTTTTTTTTTTTTTTTTTTTTTTTTTTTTTTTTTTTTTTTTTTTTTTTTTTTTTTTTTTTTTTTTTTTTTTTTTTTTTTTTTTTTTTTTTTTTTTTTTTTTTTTTTTTTTTTTTTTTTTTTTTTTTTTTTTTTTTTTTTTTTTTTTTTTTTTTTTTTTTTTTTTTTTTTTTTTTTTTTTTTTTTTTTTTTTTTTTTTTTTTTTTTTTTTTTTTTTTTTTTTTTTTTTTTTTTTTTTTTTTTTTTTTTTTTTTTTTTTTTTTTTTTTTTTTTTTTTTTTTTTTTTTTTTTTTTTTTTTTTTTTTTTTTTTTTTTTTTTTTTTTTTTTTTTTTTTTTTTTTTTTTTTTTTTTTTTTTTTTTTTTTTTTTTTTTTTTTTTTTTTTTTTTTTTTTTTTTTTTTTTTTTTTTTTTTTTTTTTTTTTTTTTTTTTTTTTTTTTTTTTTTTTTTTTTTTTTTTTTTTTTTTTTTTTTTTTTTTTTTTTTTTTTTTTTTTTTTTTTTTTTTTTTTTTTTTTTTTTTTTTTTTTTTTTTTTTTTTTTTTTTTTTTTTTTTTTTTTTTTTTTTTTTTTTTTTTTTTTTTTTTTTTTTTTTTTTTTTTTTTTTTTTTTTTTTTTTTTTTTTTTTTTTTTTTTTTTTTTTTTTTTTTTTTTTTTTTTTTTTTTTTTTTTTTTTTTTTTTTTTTTTTTTTTTTTTTTTTTTTTTTTTTTTTTTTTTTTTTTTTTTTTTTTTTTTTTTTTTTTTTTTTTTTTTTTTTTTTTTTTTTTTTTTTTTTTTTTTTTTTTTTTTTTTTTTTTTTTTTTTTTTTTTTTTTTTTTTTTTTTTTTTTTTTTTTTTTTTTTTTTTTTTTTTTTTTTTTTTTTTTTTTTTTTTTTTTTTTTTTTTTTTTTTTTTTTTTTTTTTTTTTTTTTTTTTTTTTTTTTTTTTTTTTTTTTTTTTTTTTTTTTTTTTTTTTTTTTTTTTTTTTTTTTTTTTTTTTTTTTTTTTTTTTTTTTTTTTTTTTTTTTTTTTTTTTTTTTTTTTTTTTTTTTTTTTTTTTTTTTTTTTTTTTTTTTTTTTTTTTTTTTTTTTTTTTTTTTTTTTTTTTTTTTTTTTTTTTTTTTTTTTTTTTTTTTTTTTTTTTTTTTTTTTTTTTTTTTTTTTTTTTTTTTTTTTTTTTTTTTTTTTTTTTTTTTTTTTTTTTTTTTTTTTTTTTTTTTTTTTTTTTTTTTTTTTTTTTTTTTTTTTTTTTTTTTTTTTTTTTTTTTTTTTTTTTTTTTTTTTTTTTTTTTTTTTTTTTTTTTTTTTTTTTTTTTTTTTTTTTTTTTTTTTTTTTTTTTTTTTTTTTTTTTTTTTTTTTTTTTTTTTTTTTTTTTTTTTTTTTTTTTTTTTTTTTTTTTTTTTTTTTTTTTTTTTTTTTTTTTTTTTTTTTTTTTTTTTTTTTTTTTTTTTTTTTTTTTTTTTTTTTTTTTTTTTTTTTTTTTTTTTTTTTTTTTTTTTTTTTTTTTTTTTTTTTTTTTTTTTTTTTTTTTTTTTTTTTTTTTTTTTTTTTTTTTTTTTTTTTTTTTTTTTTTTTTTTTTTTTTTTTTTTTTTTTTTTTTTTTTTTTTTTTTTTTTTTTTTTTTTTTTTTTTTTTTTTTTTTTTTTTTTTTTTTTTTTTTTTTTTTTTTTTTTTTTTTTTTTTTTTTTTTTTTTTTTTTTTTTTTTTTTTTTTTTTTTTTTTTTTTTTTTTTTTTTTTTTTTTTTTTTTTTTTTTTTTTTTTTTTTTTTTTTTTTTTTTTTTTTTTTTTTTTTTTTTTTTTTTTTTTTTTTTTTTTTTTTTTTTTTTTTTTTTTTTTTTTTTTTTTTTTTTTTTTTTTTTTTTTTTTTTTTTTTTTTTTTTTTTTTTTTTTTTTTTTTTTTTTTTTTTTTTTTTTTTTTTTTTTTTTTTTTTTTTTTTTTTTTTTTTTTTTTTTTTTTTTTTTTTTTTTTTTTTTTTTTTTTTTTTTTTTTTTTTTTTTTTTTTTTTTTTTTTTTTTTTTTTTTTTTTTTTTTTTTTTTTTTTTTTTTTTTTTTTTTTTTTTTTTTTTTTTTTTTTTTTTTTTTTTTTTTTTTTTTTTTTTTTTTTTTTTTTTTTTTTTTTTTTTTTTTTTTTTTTTTTTTTTTTTTTTTTTTTTTTTTTTTTTTTTTTTTTTTTTTTTTTTTTTTTTTTTTTTTTTTTTTTTTTTTTTTTTTTTTTTTTTTTTTTTTTTTTTTTTTTTTTTTTTTTTTTTTTTTTTTTTTTTTTTTTTTTTTTTTTTTTTTTTTTTTTTTTTTTTTTTTTTTTTTTTTTTTTTTTTTTTTTTTTTTTTTTTTTTTTTTTTTTTTTTTTTTTTTTTTTTTTTTTTTTTTTTTTTTTTTTTTTTTTTTTTTTTTTTTTTTTTTTTTTTTTTTTTTTTTTTTTTTTTTTTTTTTTTTTTTTTTTTTTTTTTTTTTTTTTTTTTTTTTTTTTTTTTTTTTTTTTTTTTTTTTTTTTTTTTTTTTTTTTTTTTTTTTTTTTTTTTTTTTTTTTTTTTTTTTTTTTTTTTTTTTTTTTTTTTTTTTTTTTTTTTTTTTTTTTTTTTTTTTTTTTTTTTTTTTTTTTTTTTTTTTTTTTTTTTTTTTTTTTTTTTTTTTTTTTTTTTTTTTTTTTTTTTTTTTTTTTTTTTTTTTTTTTTTTTTTTTTTTTTTTTTTTTTTTTTTTTTTTTTTTTTTTTTTTTTTTTTTTTTTTTTTTTTTTTTTTTTTTTTTTTTTTTTTTTTTTTTTTTTTTTTTTTTTTTTTTTTTTTTTTTTTTTTTTTTTTTTTTTTTTTTTTTTTTTTTTTTTTTTTTTTTTTTTTTTTTTTTTTTTTTTTTTTTTTTTTTTTTTTTTTTTTTTTTTTTTTTTTTTTTTTTTTTTTTTTTTTTTTTTTTTTTTTTTTTTTTTTTTTTTTTTTTTTTTTTTTTTTTTTTTTTTTTTTTTTTTTTTTTTTTTTTTTTTTTTTTTTTTTTTTTTTTTTTTTTTTTTTTTTTTTTTTTTTTTTTTTTTTTTTTTTTTTTTTTTTTTTTTTTTTTTTTTTTTTTTTTTTTTTTTTTTTTTTTTTTTTTTTTTTTTTTTTTTTTTTTTTTTTTTTTTTTTTTTTTTTTTTTTTTTTTTTTTTTTTTTTTTTTTTTTTTTTTTTTTTTTTTTTTTTTTTTTTTTTTTTTTTTTTTTTTTTTTTTTTTTTTTTTTTTTTTTTTTTTTTTTTTTTTTTTTTTTTTTTTTTTTTTTTTTTTTTTTTTTTTTTTTTTTTTTTTTTTTTTTTTTTTTTTTTTTTTTTTTTTTTTTTTTTTTTTTTTTTTTTTTTTTTTTTTTTTTTTTTTTTTTTTTTTTTTTTTTTTTTTTTTTTTTTTTTTTTTTTTTTTTTTTTTTTTTTTTTTTTTTTTTTTTTTTTTTTTTTTTTTTTTTTTTTTTTTTTTTTTTTTTTTTTTTTTTTTTTTTTTTTTTTTTTTTTTTTTTTTTTTTTTTTTTTTTTTTTTTTTTTTTTTTTTTTTTTTTTTTTTTTTTTTTTTTTTTTTTTTTTTTTTTTTTTTTTTTTTTTTTTTTTTTTTTTTTTTTTTTTTTTTTTTTTTTTTTTTTTTTTTTTTTTTTTTTTTTTTTTTTTTTTTTTTTTTTTTTTTTTTTTTTTTTTTTTTTTTTTTTTTTTTTTTTTTTTTTTTTTTTTTTTTTTTTTTTTTTTTTTTTTTTTTTTTTTTTTTTTTTTTTTTTTTTTTTTTTTTTTTTTTTTTTTTTTTTTTTTTTTTTTTTTTTTTTTTTTTTTTTTTTTTTTTTTTTTTTTTTTTTTTTTTTTTTTTTTTTTTTTTTTTTTTTTTTTTTTTTTTTTTTTTTTTTTTTTTTTTTTTTTTTTTTTTTTTTTTTTTTTTTTTTTTTTTTTTTTTTTTTTTTTTTTTTTTTTTTTTTTTTTTTTTTTTTTTTTTTTTTTTTTTTTTTTTTTTTTTTTTTTTTTTTTTTTTTTTTTTTTTTTTTTTTTTTTTTTTTTTTTTTTTTTTTTTTTTTTTTTTTTTTTTTTTTTTTTTTTTTTTTTTTTTTTTTTTTTTTTTTTTTTTTTTTTTTTTTTTTTTTTTTTTTTTTTTTTTTTTTTTTTTTTTTTTTTTTTTTTTTTTTTTTTTTTTTTTTTTTTTTTTTTTTTTTTTTTTTTTTTTTTTTTTTTTTTTTTTTTTTTTTTTTTTTTTTTTTTTTTTTTTTTTTTTTTTTTTTTTTTTTTTTTTTTTTTTTTTTTTTTTTTTTTTTTTTTTTTTTTTTTTTTTTTTTTTTTTTTTTTTTTTTTTTTTTTTTTTTTTTTTTTTTTTTTTTTTTTTTTTTTTTTTTTTTTTTTTTTTTTTTTTTTTTTTTTTTTTTTTTTTTTTTTTTTTTTTTTTTTTTTTTTTTTTTTTTTTTTTTTTTTTTTTTTTTTTTTTTTTTTTTTTTTTTTTTTTTTTTTTTTTTTTTTTTTTTTTTTTTTTTTTTTTTTTTTTTTTTTTTTTTTTTTTTTTTTTTTTTTTTTTTTTTTTTTTTTTTTTTTTTTTTTTTTTTTTTTTTTTTTTTTTTTTTTTTTTTTTTTTTTTTTTTTTTTTTTTTTTTTTTTTTTTTTTTTTTTTTTTTTTTTTTTTTTTTTTTTTTTTTTTTTTTTTTTTTTTTTTTTTTTTTTTTTTTTTTTTTTTTTTTTTTTTTTTTTTTTTTTTTTTTTTTTTTTTTTTTTTTTTTTTTTTTTTTTTTTTTTTTTTTTTTTTTTTTTTTTTTTTTTTTTTTTTTTTTTTTTTTTTTTTTTTTTTTTTTTTTTTTTTTTTTTTTTTTTTTTTTTTTTTTTTTTTTTTTTTTTTTTTTTTTTTTTTTTTTTTTTTTTTTTTTTTTTTTTTTTTTTTTTTTTTTTTTTTTTTTTTTTTTTTTTTTTTTTTTTTTTTTTTTTTTTTTTTTTTTTTTTTTTTTTTTTTTTTTTTTTTTTTTTTTTTTTTTTTTTTTTTTTTTTTTTTTTTTTTTTTTTTTTTTTTTTTTTTTTTTTTTTTTTTTTTTTTTTTTTTTTTTTTTTTTTTTTTTTTTTTTTTTTTTTTTTTTTTTTTTTTTTTTTTTTTTTTTTTTTTTTTTTTTTTTTTTTTTTTTTTTTTTTTTTTTTTTTTTTTTTTTTTTTTTTTTTTTTTTTTTTTTTTTTTTTTTTTTTTTTTTTTTTTTTTTTTTTTTTTTTTTTTTTTTTTTTTTTTTTTTTTTTTTTTTTTTTTTTTTTTTTTTTTTTTTTTTTTTTTTTTTTTTTTTTTTTTTTTTTTTTTTTTTTTTTTTTTTTTTTTTTTTTTTTTTTTTTTTTTTTTTTTTTTTTTTTTTTTTTTTTTTTTTTTTTTTTTTTTTTTTTTTTTTTTTTTTTTTTTTTTTTTTTTTTTTTTTTTTTTTTTTTTTTTTTTTTTTTTTTTTTTTTTTTTTTTTTTTTTTTTTTTTTTTTTTTTTTTTTTTTTTTTTTTTTTTTTTTTTTTTTTTTTTTTTTTTTTTTTTTTTTTTTTTTTTTTTTTTTTTTTTTTTTTTTTTTTTTTTTTTTTTTTTTTTTTTTTTTTTTTTTTTTTTTTTTTTTTTTTTTTTTTTTTTTTTTTTTTTTTTTTTTTTTTTTTTTTTTTTTTTTTTTTTTTTTTTTTTTTTTTTTTTTTTTTTTTTTTTTTTTTTTTTTTTTTTTTTTTTTTTTTTTTTTTTTTTTTTTTTTTTTTTTTTTTTTTTTTTTTTTTTTTTTTTTTTTTTTTTTTTTTTTTTTTTTTTTTTTTTTTTTTTTTTTTTTTTTTTTTTTTTTTTTTTTTTTTTTTTTTTTTTTTTTTTTTTTTTTTTTTTTTTTTTTTTTTTTTTTTTTTTTTTTTTTTTTTTTTTTTTTTTTTTTTTTTTTTTTTTTTTTTTTTTTTTTTTTTTTTTTTTTTTTTTTTTTTTTTTTTTTTTTTTTTTTTTTTTTTTTTTTTTTTTTTTTTTTTTTTTTTTTTTTTTTTTTTTTTTTTTTTTTTTTTTTTTTTTTTTTTTTTTTTTTTTTTTTTTTTTTTTTTTTTTTTTTTTTTTTTTTTTTTTTTTTTTTTTTTTTTTTTTTTTTTTTTTTTTTTTTTTTTTTTTTTTTTTTTTTTTTTTTTTTTTTTTTTTTTTTTTTTTTTTTTTTTTTTTTTTTTTTTTTTTTTTTTTTTTTTTTTTTTTTTTTTTTTTTTTTTTTTTTTTTTTTTTTTTTTTTTTTTTTTTTTTTTTTTTTTTTTTTTTTTTTTTTTTTTTTTTTTTTTTTTTTTTTTTTTTTTTTTTTTTTTTTTTTTTTTTTTTTTTTTTTTTTTTTTTTTTTTTTTTTTTTTTTTTTTTTTTTTTTTTTTTTTTTTTTTTTTTTTTTTTTTTTTTTTTTTTTTTTTTTTTTTTTTTTTTTTTTTTTTTTTTTTTTTTTTTTTTTTTTTTTTTTTTTTTTTTTTTTTTTTTTTTTTTTTTTTTTTTTTTTTTTTTTTTTTTTTTTTTTTTTTTTTTTTTTTTTTTTTTTTTTTTTTTTTTTTTTTTTTTTTTTTTTTTTTTTTTTTTTTTTTTTTTTTTTTTTTTTTTTTTTTTTTTTTTTTTTTTTTTTTTTTTTTTTTTTTTTTTTTTTTTTTTTTTTTTTTTTTTTTTTTTTTTTTTTTTTTTTTTTTTTTTTTTTTTTTTTTTTTTTTTTTTTTTTTTTTTTTTTTTTTTTTTTTTTTTTTTTTTTTTTTTTTTTTTTTTTTTTTTTTTTTTTTTTTTTTTTTTTTTTTTTTTTTTTTTTTTTTTTTTTTTTTTTTTTTTTTTTTTTTTTTTTTTTTTTTTTTTTTTTTTTTTTTTTTTTTTTTTTTTTTTTTTTTTTTTTTTTTTTTTTTTTTTTTTTTTTTTTTTTTTTTTTTTTTTTTTTTTTTTTTTTTTTTTTTTTTTTTTTTTTTTTTTTTTTTTTTTTTTTTTTTTTTTTTTTTTTTTTTTTTTTTTTTTTTTTTTTTTTTTTTTTTTTTTTTTTTTTTTTTTTTTTTTTTTTTTTTTTTTTTTTTTTTTTTTTTTTTTTTTTTTTTTTTTTTTTTTTTTTTTTTTTTTTTTTTTTTTTTTTTTTTTTTTTTTTTTTTTTTTTTTTTTTTTTTTTTTTTTTTTTTTTTTTTTTTTTTTTTTTTTTTTTTTTTTTTTTTTTTTTTTTTTTTTTTTTTTTTTTTTTTTTTTTTTTTTTTTTTTTTTTTTTTTTTTTTTTTTTTTTTTTTTTTTTTTTTTTTTTTTTTTTTTTTTTTTTTTTTTTTTTTTTTTTTTTTTTTTTTTTTTTTTTTTTTTTTTTTTTTTTTTTTTTTTTTTTTTTTTTTTTTTTTTTTTTTTTTTTTTTTTTTTTTTTTTTTTTTTTTTTTTTTTTTTTTTTTTTTTTTTTTTTTTTTTTTTTTTTTTTTTTTTTTTTTTTTTTTTTTTTTTTTTTTTTTTTTTTTTTTTTTTTTTTTTTTTTTTTTTTTTTTTTTTTTTTTTTTTTTTTTTTTTTTTTTTTTTTTTTTTTTTTTTTTTTTTTTTTTTTTTTTTTTTTTTTTTTTTTTTTTTTTTTTTTTTTTTTTTTTTTTTTTTTTTTTTTTTTTTTTTTTTTTTTTTTTTTTTTTTTTTTTTTTTTTTTTTTTTTTTTTTTTTTTTTTTTTTTTTTTTTTTTTTTTTTTTTTTTTTTTTTTTTTTTTTTTTTTTTTTTTTTTTTTTTTTTTTTTTTTTTTTTTTTTTTTTTTTTTTTTTTTTTTTTTTTTTTTTTTTTTTTTTTTTTTTTTTTTTTTTTTTTTTTTTTTTTTTTTTTTTTTTTTTTTTTTTTTTTTTTTTTTTTTTTTTTTTTTTTTTTTTTTTTTTTTTTTTTTTTTTTTTTTTTTTTTTTTTTTTTTTTTTTTTTTTTTTTTTTTTTTTTTTTTTTTTTTTTTTTTTTTTTTTTTTTTTTTTTTTTTTTTTTTTTTTTTTTTTTTTTTTTTTTTTTTTTTTTTTTTTTTTTTTTTTTTTTTTTTTTTTTTTTTTTTTTTTTTTTTTTTTTTTTTTTTTTTTTTTTTTTTTTTTTTTTTTTTTTTTTTTTTTTTTTTTTTTTTTTTTTTTTTTTTTTTTTTTTTTTTTTTTTTTTTTTTTTTTTTTTTTTTTTTTTTTTTTTTTTTTTTTTTTTTTTTTTTTTTTTTTTTTTTTTTTTTTTTTTTTTTTTTTTTTTTTTTTTTTTTTTTTTTTTTTTTTTTTTTTTTTTTTTTTTTTTTTTTTTTTTTTTTTTTTTTTTTTTTTTTTTTTTTTTTTTTTTTTTTTTTTTTTTTTTTTTTTTTTTTTTTTTTTTTTTTTTTTTTTTTTTTTTTTTTTTTTTTTTTTTTTTTTTTTTTTTTTTTTTTTTTTTTTTTTTTTTTTTTTTTTTTTTTTTTTTTTTTTTTTTTTTTTTTTTTTTTTTTTTTTTTTTTTTTTTTTTTTTTTTTTTTTTTTTTTTTTTTTTTTTTTTTTTTTTTTTTTTTTTTTTTTTTTTTTTTTTTTTTTTTTTTTTTTTTTTTTTTTTTTTTTTTTTTTTTTTTTTTTTTTTTTTTTTTTTTTTTTTTTTTTTTTTTTTTTTTTTTTTTTTTTTTTTTTTTTTTTTTTTTTTTTTTTTTTTTTTTTTTTTTTTTTTTTTTTTTTTTTTTTTTTTTTTTTTTTTTTTTTTTTTTTTTTTTTTTTTTTTTTTTTTTTTTTTTTTTTTTTTTTTTTTTTTTTTTTTTTTTTTTTTTTTTTTTTTTTTTTTTTTTTTTTTTTTTTTTTTTTTTTTTTTTTTTTTTTTTTTTTTTTTTTTTTTTTTTTTTTTTTTTTTTTTTTTTTTTTTTTTTTTTTTTTTTTTTTTTTTTTTTTTTTTTTTTTTTTTTTTTTTTTTTTTTTTTTTTTTTTTTTTTTTTTTTTTTTTTTTTTTTTTTTTTTTTTTTTTTTTTTTTTTTTTTTTTTTTTTTTTTTTTTTTTTTTTTTTTTTTTTTTTTTTTTTTTTTTTTTTTTTTTTTTTTTTTTTTTTTTTTTTTTTTTTTTTTTTTTTTTTTTTTTTTTTTTTTTTTTTTTTTTTTTTTTTTTTTTTTTTTTTTTTTTTTTTTTTTTTTTTTTTTTTTTTTTTTTTTTTTTTTTTTTTTTTTTTTTTTTTTTTTTTTTTTTTTTTTTTTTTTTTTTTTTTTTTTTTTTTTTTTTTTTTTTTTTTTTTTTTTTTTTTTTTTTTTTTTTTTTTTTTTTTTTTTTTTTTTTTTTTTTTTTTTTTTTTTTTTTTTTTTTTTTTTTTTTTTTTTTTTTTTTTTTTTTTTTTTTTTTTTTTTTTTTTTTTTTTTTTTTTTTTTTTTTTTTTTTTTTTTTTTTTTTTTTTTTTTTTTTTTTTTTTTTTTTTTTTTTTTTTTTTTTTTTTTTTTTTTTTTTTTTTTTTTTTTTTTTTTTTTTTTTTTTTTTTTTTTTTTTTTTTTTTTTTTTTTTTTTTTTTTTTTTTTTTTTTTTTTTTTTTTTTTTTTTTTTTTTTTTTTTTTTTTTTTTTTTTTTTTTTTTTTTTTTTTTTTTTTTTTTTTTTTTTTTTTTTTTTTTTTTTTTTTTTTTTTTTTTTTTTTTTTTTTTTTTTTTTTTTTTTTTTTTTTTTTTTTTTTTTTTTTTTTTTTTTTTTTTTTTTTTTTTTTTTTTTTTTTTTTTTTTTTTTTTTTTTTTTTTTTTTTTTTTTTTTTTTTTTTTTTTTTTTTTTTTTTTTTTTTTTTTTTTTTTTTTTTTTTTTTTTTTTTTTTTTTTTTTTTTTTTTTTTTTTTTTTTTTTTTTTTTTTTTTTTTTTTTTTTTTTTTTTTTTTTTTTTTTTTTTTTTTTTTTTTTTTTTTTTTTTTTTTTTTTTTTTTTTTTTTTTTTTTTTTTTTTTTTTTTTTTTTTTTTTTTTTTTTTTTTTTTTTTTTTTTTTTTTTTTTTTTTTTTTTTTTTTTTTTTTTTTTTTTTTTTTTTTTTTTTTTTTTTTTTTTTTTTTTTTTTTTTTTTTTTTTTTTTTTTTTTTTTTTTTTTTTTTTTTTTTTTTTTTTTTTTTTTTTTTTTTTTTTTTTTTTTTTTTTTTTTTTTTTTTTTTTTTTTTTTTTTTTTTTTTTTTTTTTTTTTTTTTTTTTTTTTTTTTTTTTTTTTTTTTTTTTTTTTTTTTTTTTTTTTTTTTTTTTTTTTTTTTTTTTTTTTTTTTTTTTTTTTTTTTTTTTTTTTTTTTTTTTTTTTTTTTTTTTTTTTTTTTTTTTTTTTTTTTTTTTTTTTTTTTTTTTTTTTTTTTTTTTTTTTTTTTTTTTTTTTTTTTTTTTTTTTTTTTTTTTTTTTTTTTTTTTTTTTTTTTTTTTTTTTTTTTTTTTTTTTTTTTTTTTTTTTTTTTTTTTTTTTTTTTTTTTTTTTTTTTTTTTTTTTTTTTTTTTTTTTTTTTTTTTTTTTTTTTTTTTTTTTTTTTTTTTTTTTTTTTTTTTTTTTTTTTTTTTTTTTTTTTTTTTTTTTTTTTTTTTTTTTTTTTTTTTTTTTTTTTTTTTTTTTTTTTTTTTTTTTTTTTTTTTTTTTTTTTTTTTTTTTTTTTTTTTTTTTTTTTTTTTTTTTTTTTTTTTTTTTTTTTTTTTTTTTTTTTTTTTTTTTTTTTTTTTTTTTTTTTTTTTTTTTTTTTTTTTTTTTTTTTTTTTTTTTTTTTTTTTTTTTTTTTTTTTTTTTTTTTTTTTTTTTTTTTTTTTTTTTTTTTTTTTTTTTTTTTTTTTTTTTTTTTTTTTTTTTTTTTTTTTTTTTTTTTTTTTTTTTTTTTTTTTTTTTTTTTTTTTTTTTTTTTTTTTTTTTTTTTTTTTTTTTTTTTTTTTTTTTTTTTTTTTTTTTTTTTTTTTTTTTTTTTTTTTTTTTTTTTTTTTTTTTTTTTTTTTTTTTTTTTTTTTTTTTTTTTTTTTTTTTTTTTTTTTTTTTTTTTTTTTTTTTTTTTTTTTTTTTTTTTTTTTTTTTTTTTTTTTTTTTTTTTTTTTTTTTTTTTTTTTTTTTTTTTTTTTTTTTTTTTTTTTTTTTTTTTTTTTTTTTTTTTTTTTTTTTTTTTTTTTTTTTTTTTTTTTTTTTTTTTTTTTTTTTTTTTTTTTTTTTTTTTTTTTTTTTTTTTTTTTTTTTTTTTTTTTTTTTTTTTTTTTTTTTTTTTTTTTTTTTTTTTTTTTTTTTTTTTTTTTTTTTTTTTTTTTTTTTTTTTTTTTTTTTTTTTTTTTTTTTTTTTTTTTTTTTTTTTTTTTTTTTTTTTTTTTTTTTTTTTTTTTTTTTTTTTTTTTTTTTTTTTTTTTTTTTTTTTTTTTTTTTTTTTTTTTTTTTTTTTTTTTTTTTTTTTTTTTTTTTTTTTTTTTTTTTTTTTTTTTTTTTTTTTTTTTTTTTTTTTTTTTTTTTTTTTTTTTTTTTTTTTTTTTTTTTTTTTTTTTTTTTTTTTTTTTTTTTTTTTTTTTTTTTTTTTTTTTTTTTTTTTTTTTTTTTTTTTTTTTTTTTTTTTTTTTTTTTTTTTTTTTTTTTTTTTTTTTTTTTTTTTTTTTTTTTTTTTTTTTTTTTTTTTTTTTTTTTTTTTTTTTTTTTTTTTTTTTTTTTTTTTTTTTTTTTTTTTTTTTTTTTTTTTTTTTTTTTTTTTTTTTTTTTTTTTTTTTTTTTTTTTTTTTTTTTTTTTTTTTTTTTTTTTTTTTTTTTTTTTTTTTTTTTTTTTTTTTTTTTTTTTTTTTTTTTTTTTTTTTTTTTTTTTTTTTTTTTTTTTTTTTTTTTTTTTTTTTTTTTTTTTTTTTTTTTTTTTTTTTTTTTTTTTTTTTTTTTTTTTTTTTTTTTTTTTTTTTTTTTTTTTTTTTTTTTTTTTTTTTTTTTTTTTTTTTTTTTTTTTTTTTTTTTTTTTTTTTTTTTTTTTTTTTTTTTTTTTTTTTTTTTTTTTTTTTTTTTTTTTTTTTTTTTTTTTTTTTTTTTTTTTTTTTTTTTTTTTTTTTTTTTTTTTTTTTTTTTTTTTTTTTTTTTTTTTTTTTTTTTTTTTTTTTTTTTTTTTTTTTTTTTTTTTTTTTTTTTTTTTTTTTTTTTTTTTTTTTTTTTTTTTTTTTTTTTTTTTTTTTTTTTTTTTTTTTTTTTTTTTTTTTTTTTTTTTTTTTTTTTTTTTTTTTTTTTTTTTTTTTTTTTTTTTTTTTTTTTTTTTTTTTTTTTTTTTTTTTTTTTTTTTTTTTTTTTTTTTTTTTTTTTTTTTTTTTTTTTTTTTTTTTTTTTTTTTTTTTTTTTTTTTTTTTTTTTTTTTTTTTTTTTTTTTTTTTTTTTTTTTTTTTTTTTTTTTTTTTTTTTTTTTTTTTTTTTTTTTTTTTTTTTTTTTTTTTTTTTTTTTTTTTTTTTTTTTTTTTTTTTTTTTTTTTTTTTTTTTTTTTTTTTTTTTTTTTTTTTTTTTTTTTTTTTTTTTTTTTTTTTTTTTTTTTTTTTTTTTTTTTTTTTTTTTTTTTTTTTTTTTTTTTTTTTTTTTTTTTTTTTTTTTTTTTTTTTTTTTTTTTTTTTTTTTTTTTTTTTTTTTTTTTTTTTTTTTTTTTTTTTTTTTTTTTTTTTTTTTTTTTTTTTTTTTTTTTTTTTTTTTTTTTTTTTTTTTTTTTTTTTTTTTTTTTTTTTTTTTTTTTTTTTTTTTTTTTTTTTTTTTTTTTTTTTTTTTTTTTTTTTTTTTTTTTTTTTTTTTTTTTTTTTTTTTTTTTTTTTTTTTTTTTTTTTTTTTTTTTTTTTTTTTTTTTTTTTTTTTTTTTTTTTTTTTTTTTTTTTTTTTTTTTTTTTTTTTTTTTTTTTTTTTTTTTTTTTTTTTTTTTTTTTTTTTTTTTTTTTTTTTTTTTTTTTTTTTTTTTTTTTTTTTTTTTTTTTTTTTTTTTTTTTTTTTTTTTTTTTTTTTTTTTTTTTTTTTTTTTTTTTTTTTTTTTTTTTTTTTTTTTTTTTTTTTTTTTTTTTTTTTTTTTTTTTTTTTTTTTTTTTTTTTTTTTTTTTTTTTTTTTTTTTTTTTTTTTTTTTTTTTTTTTTTTTTTTTTTTTTTTTTTTTTTTTTTTTTTTTTTTTTTTTTTTTTTTTTTTTTTTTTTTTTTTTTTTTTTTTTTTTTTTTTTTTTTTTTTTTTTTTTTTTTTTTTTTTTTTTTTTTTTTTTTTTTTTTTTTTTTTTTTTTTTTTTTTTTTTTTTTTTTTTTTTTTTTTTTTTTTTTTTTTTTTTTTTTTTTTTTTTTTTTTTTTTTTTTTTTTTTTTTTTTTTTTTTTTTTTTTTTTTTTTTTTTTTTTTTTTTTTTTTTTTTTTTTTTTTTTTTTTTTTTTTTTTTTTTTTTTTTTTTTTTTTTTTTTTTTTTTTTTTTTTTTTTTTTTTTTTTTTTTTTTTTTTTTTTTTTTTTTTTTTTTTTTTTTTTTTTTTTTTTTTTTTTTTTTTTTTTTTTTTTTTTTTTTTTTTTTTTTTTTTTTTTTTTTTTTTTTTTTTTTTTTTTTTTTTTTTTTTTTTTTTTTTTTTTTTTTTTTTTTTTTTTTTTTTTTTTTTTTTTTTTTTTTTTTTTTTTTTTTTTTTTTTTTTTTTTTTTTTTTTTTTTTTTTTTTTTTTTTTTTTTTTTTTTTTTTTTTTTTTTTTTTTTTTTTTTTTTTTTTTTTTTTTTTTTTTTTTTTTTTTTTTTTTTTTTTTTTTTTTTTTTTTTTTTTTTTTTTTTTTTTTTTTTTTTTTTTTTTTTTTTTTTTTTTTTTTTTTTTTTTTTTTTTTTTTTTTTTTTTTTTTTTTTTTTTTTTTTTTTTTTTTTTTTTTTTTTTTTTTTTTTTTTTTTTTTTTTTTTTTTTTTTTTTTTTTTTTTTTTTTTTTTTTTTTTTTTTTTTTTTTTTTTTTTTTTTTTTTTTTTTTTTTTTTTTTTTTTTTTTTTTTTTTTTTTTTTTTTTTTTTTTTTTTTTTTTTTTTTTTTTTTTTTTTTTTTTTTTTTTTTTTTTTTTTTTTTTTTTTTTTTTTTTTTTTTTTTTTTTTTTTTTTTTTTTTTTTTTTTTTTTTTTTTTTTTTTTTTTTTTTTTTTTTTTTTTTTTTTTTTTTTTTTTTTTTTTTTTTTTTTTTTTTTTTTTTTTTTTTTTTTTTTTTTTTTTTTTTTTTTTTTTTTTTTTTTTTTTTTTTTTTTTTTTTTTTTTTTTTTTTTTTTTTTTTTTTTTTTTTTTTTTTTTTTTTTTTTTTTTTTTTTTTTTTTTTTTTTTTTTTTTTTTTTTTTTTTTTTTTTTTTTTTTTTTTTTTTTTTTTTTTTTTTTTTTTTTTTTTTTTTTTTTTTTTTTTTTTTTTTTTTTTTTTTTTTTTTTTTTTTTTTTTTTTTTTTTTTTTTTTTTTTTTTTTTTTTTTTTTTTTTTTTTTTTTTTTTTTTTTTTTTTTTTTTTTTTTTTTTTTTTTTTTTTTTTTTTTTTTTTTTTTTTTTTTTTTTTTTTTTTTTTTTTTTTTTTTTTTTTTTTTTTTTTTTTTTTTTTTTTTTTTTTTTTTTTTTTTTTTTTTTTTTTTTTTTTTTTTTTTTTTTTTTTTTTTTTTTTTTTTTTTTTTTTTTTTTTTTTTTTTTTTTTTTTTTTTTTTTTTTTTTTTTTTTTTTTTTTTTTTTTTTTTTTTTTTTTTTTTTTTTTTTTTTTTTTTTTTTTTTTTTTTTTTTTTTTTTTTTTTTTTTTTTTTTTTTTTTTTTTTTTTTTTTTTTTTTTTTTTTTTTTTTTTTTTTTTTTTTTTTTTTTTTTTTTTTTTTTTTTTTTTTTTTTTTTTTTTTTTTTTTTTTTTTTTTTTTTTTTTTTTTTTTTTTTTTTTTTTTTTTTTTTTTTTTTTTTTTTTTTTTTTTTTTTTTTTTTTTTTTTTTTTTTTTTTTTTTTTTTTTTTTTTTTTTTTTTTTTTTTTTTTTTTTTTTTTTTTTTTTTTTTTTTTTTTTTTTTTTTTTTTTTTTTTTTTTTTTTTTTTTTTTTTTTTTTTTTTTTTTTTTTTTTTTTTTTTTTTTTTTTTTTTTTTTTTTTTTTTTTTTTTTTTTTTTTTTTTTTTTTTTTTTTTTTTTTTTTTTTTTTTTTTTTTTTTTTTTTTTTTTTTTTTTTTTTTTTTTTTTTTTTTTTTTTTTTTTTTTTTTTTTTTTTTTTTTTTTTTTTTTTTTTTTTTTTTTTTTTTTTTTTTTTTTTTTTTTTTTTTTTTTTTTTTTTTTTTTTTTTTTTTTTTTTTTTTTTTTTTTTTTTTTTTTTTTTTTTTTTTTTTTTTTTTTTTTTTTTTTTTTTTTTTTTTTTTTTTTTTTTTTTTTTTTTTTTTTTTTTTTTTTTTTTTTTTTTTTTTTTTTTTTTTTTTTTTTTTTTTTTTTTTTTTTTTTTTTTTTTTTTTTTTTTTTTTTTTTTTTTTTTTTTTTTTTTTTTTTTTTTTTTTTTTTTTTTTTTTTTTTTTTTTTTTTTTTTTTTTTTTTTTTTTTTTTTTTTTTTTTTTTTTTTTTTTTTTTTTTTTTTTTTTTTTTTTTTTTTTTTTTTTTTTTTTTTTTTTTTTTTTTTTTTTTTTTTTTTTTTTTTTTTTTTTTTTTTTTTTTTTTTTTTTTTTTTTTTTTTTTTTTTTTTTTTTTTTTTTTTTTTTTTTTTTTTTTTTTTTTTTTTTTTTTTTTTTTTTTTTTTTTTTTTTTTTTTTTTTTTTTTTTTTTTTTTTTTTTTTTTTTTTTTTTTTTTTTTTTTTTTTTTTTTTTTTTTTTTTTTTTTTTTTTTTTTTTTTTTTTTTTTTTTTTTTTTTTTTTTTTTTTTTTTTTTTTTTTTTTTTTTTTTTTTTTTTTTTTTTTTTTTTTTTTTTTTTTTTTTTTTTTTTTTTTTTTTTTTTTTTTTTTTTTTTTTTTTTTTTTTTTTTTTTTTTTTTTTTTTTTTTTTTTTTTTTTTTTTTTTTTTTTTTTTTTTTTTTTTTTTTTTTTTTTTTTTTTTTTTTTTTTTTTTTTTTTTTTTTTTTTTTTTTTTTTTTTTTTTTTTTTTTTTTTTTTTTTTTTTTTTTTTTTTTTTTTTTTTTTTTTTTTTTTTTTTTTTTTTTTTTTTTTTTTTTTTTTTTTTTTTTTTTTTTTTTTTTTTTTTTTTTTTTTTTTTTTTTTTTTTTTTTTTTTTTTTTTTTTTTTTTTTTTTTTTTTTTTTTTTTTTTTTTTTTTTTTTTTTTTTTTTTTTTTTTTTTTTTTTTTTTTTTTTTTTTTTTTTTTTTTTTTTTTTTTTTTTTTTTTTTTTTTTTTTTTTTTTTTTTTTTTTTTTTTTTTTTTTTTTTTTTTTTTTTTTTTTTTTTTTTTTTTTTTTTTTTTTTTTTTTTTTTTTTTTTTTTTTTTTTTTTTTTTTTTTTTTTTTTTTTTTTTTTTTTTTTTTTTTTTTTTTTTTTTTTTTTTTTTTTTTTTTTTTTTTTTTTTTTTTTTTTTTTTTTTTTTTTTTTTTTTTTTTTTTTTTTTTTTTTTTTTTTTTTTTTTTTTTTTTTTTTTTTTTTTTTTTTTTTTTTTTTTTTTTTTTTTTTTTTTTTTTTTTTTTTTTTTTTTTTTTTTTTTTTTTTTTTTTTTTTTTTTTTTTTTTTTTTTTTTTTTTTTTTTTTTTTTTTTTTTTTTTTTTTTTTTTTTTTTTTTTTTTTTTTTTTTTTTTTTTTTTTTTTTTTTTTTTTTTTTTTTTTTTTTTTTTTTTTTTTTTTTTTTTTTTTTTTTTTTTTTTTTTTTTTTTTTTTTTTTTTTTTTTTTTTTTTTTTTTTTTTTTTTTTTTTTTTTTTTTTTTTTTTTTTTTTTTTTTTTTTTTTTTTTTTTTTTTTTTTTTTTTTTTTTTTTTTTTTTTTTTTTTTTTTTTTTTTTTTTTTTTTTTTTTTTTTTTTTTTTTTTTTTTTTTTTTTTTTTTTTTTTTTTTTTTTTTTTTTTTTTTTTTTTTTTTTTTTTTTTTTTTTTTTTTTTTTTTTTTTTTTTTTTTTTTTTTTTTTTTTTTTTTTTTTTTTTTTTTTTTTTTTTTTTTTTTTTTTTTTTTTTTTTTTTTTTTTTTTTTTTTTTTTTTTTTTTTTTTTTTTTTTTTTTTTTTTTTTTTTTTTTTTTTTTTTTTTTTTTTTTTTTTTTTTTTTTTTTTTTTTTTTTTTTTTTTTTTTTTTTTTTTTTTTTTTTTTTTTTTTTTTTTTTTTTTTTTTTTTTTTTTTTTTTTTTTTTTTTTTTTTTTTTTTTTTTTTTTTTTTTTTTTTTTTTTTTTTTTTTTTTTTTTTTTTTTTTTTTTTTTTTTTTTTTTTTTTTTTTTTTTTTTTTTTTTTTTTTTTTTTTTTTTTTTTTTTTTTTTTTTTTTTTTTTTTTTTTTTTTTTTTTTTTTTTTTTTTTTTTTTTTTTTTTTTTTTTTTTTTTTTTTTTTTTTTTTTTTTTTTTTTTTTTTTTTTTTTTTTTTTTTTTTTTTTTTTTTTTTTTTTTTTTTTTTTTTTTTTTTTTTTTTTTTTTTTTTTTTTTTTTTTTTTTTTTTTTTTTTTTTTTTTTTTTTTTTTTTTTTTTTTTTTTTTTTTTTTTTTTTTTTTTTTTTTTTTTTTTTTTTTTTTTTTTTTTTTTTTTTTTTTTTTTTTTTTTTTTTTTTTTTTTTTTTTTTTTTTTTTTTTTTTTTTTTTTTTTTTTTTTTTTTTTTTTTTTTTTTTTTTTTTTTTTTTTTTTTTTTTTTTTTTTTTTTTTTTTTTTTTTTTTTTTTTTTTTTTTTTTTTTTTTTTTTTTTTTTTTTTTTTTTTTTTTTTTTTTTTTTTTTTTTTTTTTTTTTTTTTTTTTTTTTTTTTTTTTTTTTTTTTTTTTTTTTTTTTTTTTTTTTTTTTTTTTTTTTTTTTTTTTTTTTTTTTTTTTTTTTTTTTTTTTTTTTTTTTTTTTTTTTTTTTTTTTTTTTTTTTTTTTTTTTTTTTTTTTTTTTTTTTTTTTTTTTTTTTTTTTTTTTTTTTTTTTTTTTTTTTTTTTTTTTTTTTTTTTTTTTTTTTTTTTTTTTTTTTTTTTTTTTTTTTTTTTTTTTTTTTTTTTTTTTTTTTTTTTTTTTTTTTTTTTTTTTTTTTTTTTTTTTTTTTTTTTTTTTTTTTTTTTTTTTTTTTTTTTTTTTTTTTTTTTTTTTTTTTTTTTTTTTTTTTTTTTTTTTTTTTTTTTTTTTTTTTTTTTTTTTTTTTTTTTTTTTTTTTTTTTTTTTTTTTTTTTTTTTTTTTTTTTTTTTTTTTTTTTTTTTTTTTTTTTTTTTTTTTTTTTTTTTTTTTTTTTTTTTTTTTTTTTTTTTTTTTTTTTTTTTTTTTTTTTTTTTTTTTTTTTTTTTTTTTTTTTTTTTTTTTTTTTTTTTTTTTTTTTTTTTTTTTTTTTTTTTTTTTTTTTTTTTTTTTTTTTTTTTTTTTTTTTTTTTTTTTTTTTTTTTTTTTTTTTTTTTTTTTTTTTTTTTTTTTTTTTTTTTTTTTTTTTTTTTTTTTTTTTTTTTTTTTTTTTTTTTTTTTTTTTTTTTTTTTTTTTTTTTTTTTTTTTTTTTTTTTTTTTTTTTTTTTTTTTTTTTTTTTTTTTTTTTTTTTTTTTTTTTTTTTTTTTTTTTTTTTTTTTTTTTTTTTTTTTTTTTTTTTTTTTTTTTTTTTTTTTTTTTTTTTTTTTTTTTTTTTTTTTTTTTTTTTTTTTTTTTTTTTTTTTTTTTTTTTTTTTTTTTTTTTTTTTTTTTTTTTTTTTTTTTTTTTTTTTTTTTTTTTTTTTTTTTTTTTTTTTTTTTTTTTTTTTTTTTTTTTTTTTTTTTTTTTTTTTTTTTTTTTTTTTTTTTTTTTTTTTTTTTTTTTTTTTTTTTTTTTTTTTTTTTTTTTTTTTTTTTTTTTTTTTTTTTTTTTTTTTTTTTTTTTTTTTTTTTTTTTTTTTTTTTTTTTTTTTTTTTTTTTTTTTTTTTTTTTTTTTTTTTTTTTTTTTTTTTTTTTTTTTTTTTTTTTTTTTTTTTTTTTTTTTTTTTTTTTTTTTTTTTTTTTTTTTTTTTTTTTTTTTTTTTTTTTTTTTTTTTTTTTTTTTTTTTTTTTTTTTTTTTTTTTTTTTTTTTTTTTTTTTTTTTTTTTTTTTTTTTTTTTTTTTTTTTTTTTTTTTTTTTTTTTTTTTTTTTTTTTTTTTTTTTTTTTTTTTTTTTTTTTTTTTTTTTTTTTTTTTTTTTTTTTTTTTTTTTTTTTTTTTTTTTTTTTTTTTTTTTTTTTTTTTTTTTTTTTTTTTTTTTTTTTTTTTTTTTTTTTTTTTTTTTTTTTTTTTTTTTTTTTTTTTTTTTTTTTTTTTTTTTTTTTTTTTTTTTTTTTTTTTTTTTTTTTTTTTTTTTTTTTTTTTTTTTTTTTTTTTTTTTTTTTTTTTTTTTTTTTTTTTTTTTTTTTTTTTTTTTTTTTTTTTTTTTTTTTTTTTTTTTTTTTTTTTTTTTTTTTTTTTTTTTTTTTTTTTTTTTTTTTTTTTTTTTTTTTTTTTTTTTTTTTTTTTTTTTTTTTTTTTTTTTTTTTTTTTTTTTTTTTTTTTTTTTTTTTTTTTTTTTTTTTTTTTTTTTTTTTTTTTTTTTTTTTTTTTTTTTTTTTTTTTTTTTTTTTTTTTTTTTTTTTTTTTTTTTTTTTTTTTTTTTTTTTTTTTTTTTTTTTTTTTTTTTTTTTTTTTTTTTTTTTTTTTTTTTTTTTTTTTTTTTTTTTTTTTTTTTTTTTTTTTTTTTTTTTTTTTTTTTTTTTTTTTTTTTTTTTTTTTTTTTTTTTTTTTTTTTTTTTTTTTTTTTTTTTTTTTTTTTTTTTTTTTTTTTTTTTTTTTTTTTTTTTTTTTTTTTTTTTTTTTTTTTTTTTTTTTTTTTTTTTTTTTTTTTTTTTTTTTTTTTTTTTTTTTTTTTTTTTTTTTTTTTTTTTTTTTTTTTTTTTTTTTTTTTTTTTTTTTTTTTTTTTTTTTTTTTTTTTTTTTTTTTTTTTTTTTTTTTTTTTTTTTTTTTTTTTTTTTTTTTTTTTTTTTTTTTTTTTTTTTTTTTTTTTTTTTTTTTTTTTTTTTTTTTTTTTTTTTTTTTTTTTTTTTTTTTTTTTTTTTTTTTTTTTTTTTTTTTTTTTTTTTTTTTTTTTTTTTTTTTTTTTTTTTTTTTTTTTTTTTTTTTTTTTTTTTTTTTTTTTTTTTTTTTTTTTTTTTTTTTTTTTTTTTTTTTTTTTTTTTTTTTTTTTTTTTTTTTTTTTTTTTTTTTTTTTTTTTTTTTTTTTTTTTTTTTTTTTTTTTTTTTTTTTTTTTTTTTTTTTTTTTTTTTTTTTTTTTTTTTTTTTTTTTTTTTTTTTTTTTTTTTTTTTTTTTTTTTTTTTTTTTTTTTTTTTTTTTTTTTTTTTTTTTTTTTTTTTTTTTTTTTTTTTTTTTTTTTTTTTTTTTTTTTTTTTTTTTTTTTTTTTTTTTTTTTTTTTTTTTTTTTTTTTTTTTTTTTTTTTTTTTTTTTTTTTTTTTTTTTTTTTTTTTTTTTTTTTTTTTTTTTTTTTTTTTTTTTTTTTTTTTTTTTTTTTTTTTTTTTTTTTTTTTTTTTTTTTTTTTTTTTTTTTTTTTTTTTTTTTTTTTTTTTTTTTTTTTTTTTTTTTTTTTTTTTTTTTTTTTTTTTTTTTTTTTTTTTTTTTTTTTTTTTTTTTTTTTTTTTTTTTTTTTTTTTTTTTTTTTTTTTTTTTTTTTTTTTTTTTTTTTTTTTTTTTTTTTTTTTTTTTTTTTTTTTTTTTTTTTTTTTTTTTTTTTTTTTTTTTTTTTTTTTTTTTTTTTTTTTTTTTTTTTTTTTTTTTTTTTTTTTTTTTTTTTTTTTTTTTTTTTTTTTTTTTTTTTTTTTTTTTTTTTTTTTTTTTTTTTTTTTTTTTTTTTTTTTTTTTTTTTTTTTTTTTTTTTTTTTTTTTTTTTTTTTTTTTTTTTTTTTTTTTTTTTTTTTTTTTTTTTTTTTTTTTTTTTTTTTTTTTTTTTTTTTTTTTTTTTTTTTTTTTTTTTTTTTTTTTTTTTTTTTTTTTTTTTTTTTTTTTTTTTTTTTTTTTTTTTTTTTTTTTTTTTTTTTTTTTTTTTTTTTTTTTTTTTTTTTTTTTTTTTTTTTTTTTTTTTTTTTTTTTTTTTTTTTTTTTTTTTTTTTTTTTTTTTTTTTTTTTTTTTTTTTTTTTTTTTTTTTTTTTTTTTTTTTTTTTTTTTTTTTTTTTTTTTTTTTTTTTTTTTTTTTTTTTTTTTTTTTTTTTTTTTTTTTTTTTTTTTTTTTTTTTTTTTTTTTTTTTTTTTTTTTTTTTTTTTTTTTTTTTTTTTTTTTTTTTTTTTTTTTTTTTTTTTTTTTTTTTTTTTTTTTTTTTTTTTTTTTTTTTTTTTTTTTTTTTTTTTTTTTTTTTTTTTTTTTTTTTTTTTTTTTTTTTTTTTTTTTTTTTTTTTTTTTTTTTTTTTTTTTTTTTTTTTTTTTTTTTTTTTTTTTTTTTTTTTTTTTTTTTTTTTTTTTTTTTTTTTTTTTTTTTTTTTTTTTTTTTTTTTTTTTTTTTTTTTTTTTTTTTTTTTTTTTTTTTTTTTTTTTTTTTTTTTTTTTTTTTTTTTTTTTTTTTTTTTTTTTTTTTTTTTTTTTTTTTTTTTTTTTTTTTTTTTTTTTTTTTTTTTTTTTTTTTTTTTTTTTTTTTTTTTTTTTTTTTTTTTTTTTTTTTTTTTTTTTTTTTTTTTTTTTTTTTTTTTTTTTTTTTTTTTTTTTTTTTTTTTTTTTTTTTTTTTTTTTTTTTTTTTTTTTTTTTTTTTTTTTTTTTTTTTTTTTTTTTTTTTTTTTTTTTTTTTTTTTTTTTTTTTTTTTTTTTTTTTTTTTTTTTTTTTTTTTTTTTTTTTTTTTTTTTTTTTTTTTTTTTTTTTTTTTTTTTTTTTTTTTTTTTTTTTTTTTTTTTTTTTTTTTTTTTTTTTTTTTTTTTTTTTTTTTTTTTTTTTTTTTTTTTTTTTTTTTTTTTTTTTTTTTTTTTTTTTTTTTTTTTTTTTTTTTTTTTTTTTTTTTTTTTTTTTTTTTTTTTTTTTTTTTTTTTTTTTTTTTTTTTTTTTTTTTTTTTTTTTTTTTTTTTTTTTTTTTTTTTTTTTTTTTTTTTTTTTTTTTTTTTTTTTTTTTTTTTTTTTTTTTTTTTTTTTTTTTTTTTTTTTTTTTTTTTTTTTTTTTTTTTTTTTTTTTTTTTTTTTTTTTTTTTTTTTTTTTTTTTTTTTTTTTTTTTTTTTTTTTTTTTTTTTTTTTTTTTTTTTTTTTTTTTTTTTTTTTTTTTTTTTTTTTTTTTTTTTTTTTTTTTTTTTTTTTTTTTTTTTTTTTTTTTTTTTTTTTTTTTTTTTTTTTTTTTTTTTTTTTTTTTTTTTTTTTTTTTTTTTTTTTTTTTTTTTTTTTTTTTTTTTTTTTTTTTTTTTTTTTTTTTTTTTTTTTTTTTTTTTTTTTTTTTTTTTTTTTTTTTTTTTTTTTTTTTTTTTTTTTTTTTTTTTTTTTTTTTTTTTTTTTTTTTTTTTTTTTTTTTTTTTTTTTTTTTTTTTTTTTTTTTTTTTTTTTTTTTTTTTTTTTTTTTTTTTTTTTTTTTTTTTTTTTTTTTTTTTTTTTTTTTTTTTTTTTTTTTTTTTTTTTTTTTTTTTTTTTTTTTTTTTTTTTTTTTTTTTTTTTTTTTTTTTTTTTTTTTTTTTTTTTTTTTTTTTTTTTTTTTTTTTTTTTTTTTTTTTTTTTTTTTTTTTTTTTTTTTTTTTTTTTTTTTTTTTTTTTTTTTTTTTTTTTTTTTTTTTTTTTTTTTTTTTTTTTTTTTTTTTTTTTTTTTTTTTTTTTTTTTTTTTTTTTTTTTTTTTTTTTTTTTTTTTTTTTTTTTTTTTTTTTTTTTTTTTTTTTTTTTTTTTTTTTTTTTTTTTTTTTTTTTTTTTTTTTTTTTTTTTTTTTTTTTTTTTTTTTTTTTTTTTTTTTTTTTTTTTTTTTTTTTTTTTTTTTTTTTTTTTTTTTTTTTTTTTTTTTTTTTTTTTTTTTTTTTTTTTTTTTTTTTTTTTTTTTTTTTTTTTTTTTTTTTTTTTTTTTTTTTTTTTTTTTTTTTTTTTTTTTTTTTTTTTTTTTTTTTTTTTTTTTTTTTTTTTTTTTTTTTTTTTTTTTTTTTTTTTTTTTTTTTTTTTTTTTTTTTTTTTTTTTTTTTTTTTTTTTTTTTTTTTTTTTTTTTTTTTTTTTTTTTTTTTTTTTTTTTTTTTTTTTTTTTTTTTTTTTTTTTTTTTTTTTTTTTTTTTTTTTTTTTTTTTTTTTTTTTTTTTTTTTTTTTTTTTTTTTTTTTTTTTTTTTTTTTTTTTTTTTTTTTTTTTTTTTTTTTTTTTTTTTTTTTTTTTTTTTTTTTTTTTTTTTTTTTTTTTTTTTTTTTTTTTTTTTTTTTTTTTTTTTTTTTTTTTTTTTTTTTTTTTTTTTTTTTTTTTTTTTTTTTTTTTTTTTTTTTTTTTTTTTTTTTTTTTTTTTTTTTTTTTTTTTTTTTTTTTTTTTTTTTTTTTTTTTTTTTTTTTTTTTTTTTTTTTTTTTTTTTTTTTTTTTTTTTTTTTTTTTTTTTTTTTTTTTTTTTTTTTTTTTTTTTTTTTTTTTTTTTTTTTTTTTTTTTTTTTTTTTTTTTTTTTTTTTTTTTTTTTTTTTTTTTTTTTTTTTTTTTTTTTTTTTTTTTTTTTTTTTTTTTTTTTTTTTTTTTTTTTTTTTTTTTTTTTTTTTTTTTTTTTTTTTTTTTTTTTTTTTTTTTTTTTTTTTTTTTTTTTTTTTTTTTTTTTTTTTTTTTTTTTTTTTTTTTTTTTTTTTTTTTTTTTTTTTTTTTTTTTTTTTTTTTTTTTTTTTTTTTTTTTTTTTTTTTTTTTTTTTTTTTTTTTTTTTTTTTTTTTTTTTTTTTTTTTTTTTTTTTTTTTTTTTTTTTTTTTTTTTTTTTTTTTTTTTTTTTTTTTTTTTTTTTTTTTTTTTTTTTTTTTTTTTTTTTTTTTTTTTTTTTTTTTTTTTTTTTTTTTTTTTTTTTTTTTTTTTTTTTTTTTTTTTTTTTTTTTTTTTTTTTTTTTTTTTTTTTTTTTTTTTTTTTTTTTTTTTTTTTTTTTTTTTTTTTTTTTTTTTTTTTTTTTTTTTTTTTTTTTTTTTTTTTTTTTTTTTTTTTTTTTTTTTTTTTTTTTTTTTTTTTTTTTTTTTTTTTTTTTTTTTTTTTTTTTTTTTTTTTTTTTTTTTTTTTTTTTTTTTTTTTTTTTTTTTTTTTTTTTTTTTTTTTTTTTTTTTTTTTTTTTTTTTTTTTTTTTTTTTTTTTTTTTTTTTTTTTTTTTTTTTTTTTTTTTTTTTTTTTTTTTTTTTTTTTTTTTTTTTTTTTTTTTTTTTTTTTTTTTTTTTTTTTTTTTTTTTTTTTTTTTTTTTTTTTTTTTTTTTTTTTTTTTTTTTTTTTTTTTTTTTTTTTTTTTTTTTTTTTTTTTTTTTTTTTTTTTTTTTTTTTTTTTTTTTTTTTTTTTTTTTTTTTTTTTTTTTTTTTTTTTTTTTTTTTTTTTTTTTTTTTTTTTTTTTTTTTTTTTTTTTTTTTTTTTTTTTTTTTTTTTTTTTTTTTTTTTTTTTTTTTTTTTTTTTTTTTTTTTTTTTTTTTTTTTTTTTTTTTTTTTTTTTTTTTTTTTTTTTTTTTTTTTTTTTTTTTTTTTTTTTTTTTTTTTTTTTTTTTTTTTTTTTTTTTTTTTTTTTTTTTTTTTTTTTTTTTTTTTTTTTTTTTTTTTTTTTTTTTTTTTTTTTTTTTTTTTTTTTTTTTTTTTTTTTTTTTTTTTTTTTTTTTTTTTTTTTTTTTTTTTTTTTTTTTTTTTTTTTTTTTTTTTTTTTTTTTTTTTTTTTTTTTTTTTTTTTTTTTTTTTTTTTTTTTTTTTTTTTTTTTTTTTTTTTTTTTTTTTTTTTTTTTTTTTTTTTTTTTTTTTTTTTTTTTTTTTTTTTTTTTTTTTTTTTTTTTTTTTTTTTTTTTTTTTTTTTTTTTTTTTTTTTTTTTTTTTTTTTTTTTTTTTTTTTTTTTTTTTTTTTTTTTTTTTTTTTTTTTTTTTTTTTTTTTTTTTTTTTTTTTTTTTTTTTTTTTTTTTTTTTTTTTTTTTTTTTTTTTTTTTTTTTTTTTTTTTTTTTTTTTTTTTTTTTTTTTTTTTTTTTTTTTTTTTTTTTTTTTTTTTTTTTTTTTTTTTTTTTTTTTTTTTTTTTTTTTTTTTTTTTTTTTTTTTTTTTTTTTTTTTTTTTTTTTTTTTTTTTTTTTTTTTTTTTTTTTTTTTTTTTTTTTTTTTTTTTTTTTTTTTTTTTTTTTTTTTTTTTTTTTTTTTTTTTTTTTTTTTTTTTTTTTTTTTTTTTTTTTTTTTTTTTTTTTTTTTTTTTTTTTTTTTTTTTTTTTTTTTTTTTTTTTTTTTTTTTTTTTTTTTTTTTTTTTTTTTTTTTTTTTTTTTTTTTTTTTTTTTTTTTTTTTTTTTTTTTTTTTTTTTTTTTTTTTTTTTTTTTTTTTTTTTTTTTTTTTTTTTTTTTTTTTTTTTTTTTTTTTTTTTTTTTTTTTTTTTTTTTTTTTTTTTTTTTTTTTTTTTTTTTTTTTTTTTTTTTTTTTTTTTTTTTTTTTTTTTTTTTTTTTTTTTTTTTTTTTTTTTTTTTTTTTTTTTTTTTTTTTTTTTTTTTTTTTTTTTTTTTTTTTTTTTTTTTTTTTTTTTTTTTTTTTTTTTTTTTTTTTTTTTTTTTTTTTTTTTTTTTTTTTTTTTTTTTTTTTTTTTTTTTTTTTTTTTTTTTTTTTTTTTTTTTTTTTTTTTTTTTTTTTTTTTTTTTTTTTTTTTTTTTTTTTTTTTTTTTTTTTTTTTTTTTTTTTTTTTTTTTTTTTTTTTTTTTTTTTTTTTTTTTTTTTTTTTTTTTTTTTTTTTTTTTTTTTTTTTTTTTTTTTTTTTTTTTTTTTTTTTTTTTTTTTTTTTTTTTTTTTTTTTTTTTTTTTTTTTTTTTTTTTTTTTTTTTTTTTTTTTTTTTTTTTTTTTTTTTTTTTTTTTTTTTTTTTTTTTTTTTTTTTTTTTTTTTTTTTTTTTTTTTTTTTTTTTTTTTTTTTTTTTTTTTTTTTTTTTTTTTTTTTTTTTTTTTTTTTTTTTTTTTTTTTTTTTTTTTTTTTTTTTTTTTTTTTTTTTTTTTTTTTTTTTTTTTTTTTTTTTTTTTTTTTTTTTTTTTTTTTTTTTTTTTTTTTTTTTTTTTTTTTTTTTTTTTTTTTTTTTTTTTTTTTTTTTTTTTTTTTTTTTTTTTTTTTTTTTTTTTTTTTTTTTTTTTTTTTTTTTTTTTTTTTTTTTTTTTTTTTTTTTTTTTTTTTTTTTTTTTTTTTTTTTTTTTTTTTTTTTTTTTTTTTTTTTTTTTTTTTTTTTTTTTTTTTTTTTTTTTTTTTTTTTTTTTTTTTTTTTTTTTTTTTTTTTTTTTTTTTTTTTTTTTTTTTTTTTTTTTTTTTTTTTTTTTTTTTTTTTTTTTTTTTTTTTTTTTTTTTTTTTTTTTTTTTTTTTTTTTTTTTTTTTTTTTTTTTTTTTTTTTTTTTTTTTTTTTTTTTTTTTTTTTTTTTTTTTTTTTTTTTTTTTTTTTTTTTTTTTTTTTTTTTTTTTTTTTTTTTTTTTTTTTTTTTTTTTTTTTTTTTTTTTTTTTTTTTTTTTTTTTTTTTTTTTTTTTTTTTTTTTTTTTTTTTTTTTTTTTTTTTTTTTTTTTTTTTTTTTTTTTTTTTTTTTTTTTTTTTTTTTTTTTTTTTTTTTTTTTTTTTTTTTTTTTTTTTTTTTTTTTTTTTTTTTTTTTTTTTTTTTTTTTTTTTTTTTTTTTTTTTTTTTTTTTTTTTTTTTTTTTTTTTTTTTTTTTTTTTTTTTTTTTTTTTTTTTTTTTTTTTTTTTTTTTTTTTTTTTTTTTTTTTTTTTTTTTTTTTTTTTTTTTTTTTTTTTTTTTTTTTTTTTTTTTTTTTTTTTTTTTTTTTTTTTTTTTTTTTTTTTTTTTTTTTTTTTTTTTTTTTTTTTTTTTTTTTTTTTTTTTTTTTTTTTTTTTTTTTTTTTTTTTTTTTTTTTTTTTTTTTTTTTTTTTTTTTTTTTTTTTTTTTTTTTTTTTTTTTTTTTTTTTTTTTTTTTTTTTTTTTTTTTTTTTTTTTTTTTTTTTTTTTTTTTTTTTTTTTTTTTTTTTTTTTTTTTTTTTTTTTTTTTTTTTTTTTTTTTTTTTTTTTTTTTTTTTTTTTTTTTTTTTTTTTTTTTTTTTTTTTTTTTTTTTTTTTTTTTTTTTTTTTTTTTTTTTTTTTTTTTTTTTTTTTTTTTTTTTTTTTTTTTTTTTTTTTTTTTTTTTTTTTTTTTTTTTTTTTTTTTTTTTTTTTTTTTTTTTTTTTTTTTTTTTTTTTTTTTTTTTTTTTTTTTTTTTTTTTTTTTTTTTTTTTTTTTTTTTTTTTTTTTTTTTTTTTTTTTTTTTTTTTTTTTTTTTTTTTTTTTTTTTTTTTTTTTTTTTTTTTTTTTTTTTTTTTTTTTTTTTTTTTTTTTTTTTTTTTTTTTTTTTTTTTTTTTTTTTTTTTTTTTTTTTTTTTTTTTTTTTTTTTTTTTTTTTTTTTTTTTTTTTTTTTTTTTTTTTTTTTTTTTTTTTTTTTTTTTTTTTTTTTTTTTTTTTTTTTTTTTTTTTTTTTTTTTTTTTTTTTTTTTTTTTTTTTTTTTTTTTTTTTTTTTTTTTTTTTTTTTTTTTTTTTTTTTTTTTTTTTTTTTTTTTTTTTTTTTTTTTTTTTTTTTTTTTTTTTTTTTTTTTTTTTTTTTTTTTTTTTTTTTTTTTTTTTTTTTTTTTTTTTTTTTTTTTTTTTTTTTTTTTTTTTTTTTTTTTTTTTTTTTTTTTTTTTTTTTTTTTTTTTTTTTTTTTTTTTTTTTTTTTTTTTTTTTTTTTTTTTTTTTTTTTTTTTTTTTTTTTTTTTTTTTTTTTTTTTTTTTTTTTTTTTTTTTTTTTTTTTTTTTTTTTTTTTTTTTTTTTTTTTTTTTTTTTTTTTTTTTTTTTTTTTTTTTTTTTTTTTTTTTTTTTTTTTTTTTTTTTTTTTTTTTTTTTTTTTTTTTTTTTTTTTTTTTTTTTTTTTTTTTTTTTTTTTTTTTTTTTTTTTTTTTTTTTTTTTTTTTTTTTTTTTTTTTTTTTTTTTTTTTTTTTTTTTTTTTTTTTTTTTTTTTTTTTTTTTTTTTTTTTTTTTTTTTTTTTTTTTTTTTTTTTTTTTTTTTTTTTTTTTTTTTTTTTTTTTTTTTTTTTTTTTTTTTTTTTTTTTTTTTTTTTTTTTTTTTTTTTTTTTTTTTTTTTTTTTTTTTTTTTTTTTTTTTTTTTTTTTTTTTTTTTTTTTTTTTTTTTTTTTTTTTTTTTTTTTTTTTTTTTTTTTTTTTTTTTTTTTTTTTTTTTTTTTTTTTTTTTTTTTTTTTTTTTTTTTTTTTTTTTTTTTTTTTTTTTTTTTTTTTTTTTTTTTTTTTTTTTTTTTTTTTTTTTTTTTTTTTTTTTTTTTTTTTTTTTTTTTTTTTTTTTTTTTTTTTTTTTTTTTTTTTTTTTTTTTTTTTTTTTTTTTTTTTTTTTTTTTTTTTTTTTTTTTTTTTTTTTTTTTTTTTTTTTTTTTTTTTTTTTTTTTTTTTTTTTTTTTTTTTTTTTTTTTTTTTTTTTTTTTTTTTTTTTTTTTTTTTTTTTTTTTTTTTTTTTTTTTTTTTTTTTTTTTTTTTTTTTTTTTTTTTTTTTTTTTTTTTTTTTTTTTTTTTTTTTTTTTTTTTTTTTTTTTTTTTTTTTTTTTTTTTTTTTTTTTTTTTTTTTTTTTTTTTTTTTTTTTTTTTTTTTTTTTTTTTTTTTTTTTTTTTTTTTTTTTTTTTTTTTTTTTTTTTTTTTTTTTTTTTTTTTTTTTTTTTTTTTTTTTTTTTTTTTTTTTTTTTTTTTTTTTTTTTTTTTTTTTTTTTTTTTTTTTTTTTTTTTTTTTTTTTTTTTTTTTTTTTTTTTTTTTTTTTTTTTTTTTTTTTTTTTTTTTTTTTTTTTTTTTTTTTTTTTTTTTTTTTTTTTTTTTTTTTTTTTTTTTTTTTTTTTTTTTTTTTTTTTTTTTTTTTTTTTTTTTTTTTTTTTTTTTTTTTTTTTTTTTTTTTTTTTTTTTTTTTTTTTTTTTTTTTTTTTTTTTTTTTTTTTTTTTTTTTTTTTTTTTTTTTTTTTTTTTTTTTTTTTTTTTTTTTTTTTTTTTTTTTTTTTTTTTTTTTTTTTTTTTTTTTTTTTTTTTTTTTTTTTTTTTTTTTTTTTTTTTTTTTTTTTTTTTTTTTTTTTTTTTTTTTTTTTTTTTTTTTTTTTTTTTTTTTTTTTTTTTTTTTTTTTTTTTTTTTTTTTTTTTTTTTTTTTTTTTTTTTTTTTTTTTTTTTTTTTTTTTTTTTTTTTTTTTTTTTTTTTTTTTTTTTTTTTTTTTTTTTTTTTTTTTTTTTTTTTTTTTTTTTTTTTTTTTTTTTTTTTTTTTTTTTTTTTTTTTTTTTTTTTTTTTTTTTTTTTTTTTTTTTTTTTTTTTTTTTTTTTTTTTTTTTTTTTTTTTTTTTTTTTTTTTTTTTTTTTTTTTTTTTTTTTTTTTTTTTTTTTTTTTTTTTTTTTTTTTTTTTTTTTTTTTTTTTTTTTTTTTTTTTTTTTTTTTTTTTTTTTTTTTTTTTTTTTTTTTTTTTTTTTTTTTTTTTTTTTTTTTTTTTTTTTTTTTTTTTTTTTTTTTTTTTTTTTTTTTTTTTTTTTTTTTTTTTTTTTTTTTTTTTTTTTTTTTTTTTTTTTTTTTTTTTTTTTTTTTTTTTTTTTTTTTTTTTTTTTTTTTTTTTTTTTTTTTTTTTTTTTTTTTTTTTTTTTTTTTTTTTTTTTTTTTTTTTTTTTTTTTTTTTTTTTTTTTTTTTTTTTTTTTTTTTTTTTTTTTTTTTTTTTTTTTTTTTTTTTTTTTTTTTTTTTTTTTTTTTTTTTTTTTTTTTTTTTTTTTTTTTTTTTTTTTTTTTTTTTTTTTTTTTTTTTTTTTTTTTTTTTTTTTTTTTTTTTTTTTTTTTTTTTTTTTTTTTTTTTTTTTTTTTTTTTTTTTTTTTTTTTTTTTTTTTTTTTTTTTTTTTTTTTTTTTTTTTTTTTTTTTTTTTTTTTTTTTTTTTTTTTTTTTTTTTTTTTTTTTTTTTTTTTTTTTTTTTTTTTTTTTTTTTTTTTTTTTTTTTTTTTTTTTTTTTTTTTTTTTTTTTTTTTTTTTTTTTTTTTTTTTTTTTTTTTTTTTTTTTTTTTTTTTTTTTTTTTTTTTTTTTTTTTTTTTTTTTTTTTTTTTTTTTTTTTTTTTTTTTTTTTTTTTTTTTTTTTTTTTTTTTTTTTTTTTTTTTTTTTTTTTTTTTTTTTTTTTTTTTTTTTTTTTTTTTTTTTTTTTTTTTTTTTTTTTTTTTTTTTTTTTTTTTTTTTTTTTTTTTTTTTTTTTTTTTTTTTTTTTTTTTTTTTTTTTTTTTTTTTTTTTTTTTTTTTTTTTTTTTTTTTTTTTTTTTTTTTTTTTTTTTTTTTTTTTTTTTTTTTTTTTTTTTTTTTTTTTTTTTTTTTTTTTTTTTTTTTTTTTTTTTTTTTTTTTTTTTTTTTTTTTTTTTTTTTTTTTTTTTTTTTTTTTTTTTTTTTTTTTTTTTTTTTTTTTTTTTTTTTTTTTTTTTTTTTTTTTTTTTTTTTTTTTTTTTTTTTTTTTTTTTTTTTTTTTTTTTTTTTTTTTTTTTTTTTTTTTTTTTTTTTTTTTTTTTTTTTTTTTTTTTTTTTTTTTTTTTTTTTTTTTTTTTTTTTTTTTTTTTTTTTTTTTTTTTTTTTTTTTTTTTTTTTTTTTTTTTTTTTTTTTTTTTTTTTTTTTTTTTTTTTTTTTTTTTTTTTTTTTTTTTTTTTTTTTTTTTTTTTTTTTTTTTTTTTTTTTTTTTTTTTTTTTTTTTTTTTTTTTTTTTTTTTTTTTTTTTTTTTTTTTTTTTTTTTTTTTTTTTTTTTTTTTTTTTTTTTTTTTTTTTTTTTTTTTTTTTTTTTTTTTTTTTTTTTTTTTTTTTTTTTTTTTTTTTTTTTTTTTTTTTTTTTTTTTTTTTTTTTTTTTTTTTTTTTTTTTTTTTTTTTTTTTTTTTTTTTTTTTTTTTTTTTTTTTTTTTTTTTTTTTTTTTTTTTTTTTTTTTTTTTTTTTTTTTTTTTTTTTTTTTTTTTTTTTTTTTTTTTTTTTTTTTTTTTTTTTTTTTTTTTTTTTTTTTTTTTTTTTTTTTTTTTTTTTTTTTTTTTTTTTTTTTTTTTTTTTTTTTTTTTTTTTTTTTTTTTTTTTTTTTTTTTTTTTTTTTTTTTTTTTTTTTTTTTTTTTTTTTTTTTTTTTTTTTTTTTTTTTTTTTTTTTTTTTTTTTTTTTTTTTTTTTTTTTTTTTTTTTTTTTTTTTTTTTTTTTTTTTTTTTTTTTTTTTTTTTTTTTTTTTTTTTTTTTTTTTTTTTTTTTTTTTTTTTTTTTTTTTTTTTTTTTTTTTTTTTTTTTTTTTTTTTTTTTTTTTTTTTTTTTTTTTTTTTTTTTTTTTTTTTTTTTTTTTTTTTTTTTTTTTTTTTTTTTTTTTTTTTTTTTTTTTTTTTTTTTTTTTTTTTTTTTTTTTTTTTTTTTTTTTTTTTTTTTTTTTTTTTTTTTTTTTTTTTTTTTTTTTTTTTTTTTTTTTTTTTTTTTTTTTTTTTTTTTTTTTTTTTTTTTTTTTTTTTTTTTTTTTTTTTTTTTTTTTTTTTTTTTTTTTTTTTTTTTTTTTTTTTTTTTTTTTTTTTTTTTTTTTTTTTTTTTTTTTTTTTTTTTTTTTTTTTTTTTTTTTTTTTTTTTTTTTTTTTTTTTTTTTTTTTTTTTTTTTTTTTTTTTTTTTTTTTTTTTTTTTTTTTTTTTTTTTTTTTTTTTTTTTTTTTTTTTTTTTTTTTTTTTTTTTTTTTTTTTTTTTTTTTTTTTTTTTTTTTTTTTTTTTTTTTTTTTTTTTTTTTTTTTTTTTTTTTTTTTTTTTTTTTTTTTTTTTTTTTTTTTTTTTTTTTTTTTTTTTTTTTTTTTTTTTTTTTTTTTTTTTTTTTTTTTTTTTTTTTTTTTTTTTTTTTTTTTTTTTTTTTTTTTTTTTTTTTTTTTTTTTTTTTTTTTTTTTTTTTTTTTTTTTTTTTTTTTTTTTTTTTTTTTTTTTTTTTTTTTTTTTTTTTTTTTTTTTTTTTTTTTTTTTTTTTTTTTTTTTTTTTTTTTTTTTTTTTTTTTTTTTTTTTTTTTTTTTTTTTTTTTTTTTTTTTTTTTTTTTTTTTTTTTTTTTTTTTTTTTTTTTTTTTTTTTTTTTTTTTTTTTTTTTTTTTTTTTTTTTTTTTTTTTTTTTTTTTTTTTTTTTTTTTTTTTTTTTTTTTTTTTTTTTTTTTTTTTTTTTTTTTTTTTTTTTTTTTTTTTTTTTTTTTTTTTTTTTTTTTTTTTTTTTTTTTTTTTTTTTTTTTTTTTTTTTTTTTTTTTTTTTTTTTTTTTTTTTTTTTTTTTTTTTTTTTTTTTTTTTTTTTTTTTTTTTTTTTTTTTTTTTTTTTTTTTTTTTTTTTTTTTTTTTTTTTTTTTTTTTTTTTTTTTTTTTTTTTTTTTTTTTTTTTTTTTTTTTTTTTTTTTTTTTTTTTTTTTTTTTTTTTTTTTTTTTTTTTTTTTTTTTTTTTTTTTTTTTTTTTTTTTTTTTTTTTTTTTTTTTTTTTTTTTTTTTTTTTTTTTTTTTTTTTTTTTTTTTTTTTTTTTTTTTTTTTTTTTTTTTTTTTTTTTTTTTTTTTTTTTTTTTTTTTTTTTTTTTTTTTTTTTTTTTTTTTTTTTTTTTTTTTTTTTTTTTTTTTTTTTTTTTTTTTTTTTTTTTTTTTTTTTTTTTTTTTTTTTTTTTTTTTTTTTTTTTTTTTTTTTTTTTTTTTTTTTTTTTTTTTTTTTTTTTTTTTTTTTTTTTTTTTTTTTTTTTTTTTTTTTTTTTTTTTTTTTTTTTTTTTTTTTTTTTTTTTTTTTTTTTTTTTTTTTTTTTTTTTTTTTTTTTTTTTTTTTTTTTTTTTTTTTTTTTTTTTTTTTTTTTTTTTTTTTTTTTTTTTTTTTTTTTTTTTTTTTTTTTTTTTTTTTTTTTTTTTTTTTTTTTTTTTTTTTTTTTTTTTTTTTTTTTTTTTTTTTTTTTTTTTTTTTTTTTTTTTTTTTTTTTTTTTTTTTTTTTTTTTTTTTTTTTTTTTTTTTTTTTTTTTTTTTTTTTTTTTTTTTTTTTTTTTTTTTTTTTTTTTTTTTTTTTTTTTTTTTTTTTTTTTTTTTTTTTTTTTTTTTTTTTTTTTTTTTTTTTTTTTTTTTTTTTTTTTTTTTTTTTTTTTTTTTTTTTTTTTTTTTTTTTTTTTTTTTTTTTTTTTTTTTTTTTTTTTTTTTTTTTTTTTTTTTTTTTTTTTTTTTTTTTTTTTTTTTTTTTTTTTTTTTTTTTTTTTTTTTTTTTTTTTTTTTTTTTTTTTTTTTTTTTTTTTTTTTTTTTTTTTTTTTTTTTTTTTTTTTTTTTTTTTTTTTTTTTTTTTTTTTTTTTTTTTTTTTTTTTTTTTTTTTTTTTTTTTTTTTTTTTTTTTTTTTTTTTTTTTTTTTTTTTTTTTTTTTTTTTTTTTTTTTTTTTTTTTTTTTTTTTTTTTTTTTTTTTTTTTTTTTTTTTTTTTTTTTTTTTTTTTTTTTTTTTTTTTTTTTTTTTTTTTTTTTTTTTTTTTTTTTTTTTTTTTTTTTTTTTTTTTTTTTTTTTTTTTTTTTTTTTTTTTTTTTTTTTTTTTTTTTTTTTTTTTTTTTTTTTTTTTTTTTTTTTTTTTTTTTTTTTTTTTTTTTTTTTTTTTTTTTTTTTTTTTTTTTTTTTTTTTTTTTTTTTTTTTTTTTTTTTTTTTTTTTTTTTTTTTTTTTTTTTTTTTTTTTTTTTTTTTTTTTTTTTTTTTTTTTTTTTTTTTTTTTTTTTTTTTTTTTTTTTTTTTTTTTTTTTTTTTTTTTTTTTTTTTTTTTTTTTTTTTTTTTTTTTTTTTTTTTTTTTTTTTTTTTTTTTTTTTTTTTTTTTTTTTTTTTTTTTTTTTTTTTTTTTTTTTTTTTTTTTTTTTTTTTTTTTTTTTTTTTTTTTTTTTTTTTTTTTTTTTTTTTTTTTTTTTTTTTTTTTTTTTTTTTTTTTTTTTTTTTTTTTTTTTTTTTTTTTTTTTTTTTTTTTTTTTTTTTTTTTTTTTTTTTTTTTTTTTTTTTTTTTTTTTTTTTTTTTTTTTTTTTTTTTTTTTTTTTTTTTTTTTTTTTTTTTTTTTTTTTTTTTTTTTTTTTTTTTTTTTTTTTTTTTTTTTTTTTTTTTTTTTTTTTTTTTTTTTTTTTTTTTTTTTTTTTTTTTTTTTTTTTTTTTTTTTTTTTTTTTTTTTTTTTTTTTTTTTTTTTTTTTTTTTTTTTTTTTTTTTTTTTTTTTTTTTTTTTTTTTTTTTTTTTTTTTTTTTTTTTTTTTTTTTTTTTTTTTTTTTTTTTTTTTTTTTTTTTTTTTTTTTTTTTTTTTTTTTTTTTTTTTTTTTTTTTTTTTTTTTTTTTTTTTTTTTTTTTTTTTTTTTTTTTTTTTTTTTTTTTTTTTTTTTTTTTTTTTTTTTTTTTTTTTTTTTTTTTTTTTTTTTTTTTTTTTTTTTTTTTTTTTTTTTTTTTTTTTTTTTTTTTTTTTTTTTTTTTTTTTTTTTTTTTTTTTTTTTTTTTTTTTTTTTTTTTTTTTTTTTTTTTTTTTTTTTTTTTTTTTTTTTTTTTTTTTTTTTTTTTTTTTTTTTTTTTTTTTTTTTTTTTTTTTTTTTTTTTTTTTTTTTTTTTTTTTTTTTTTTTTTTTTTTTTTTTTTTTTTTTTTTTTTTTTTTTTTTTTTTTTTTTTTTTTTTTTTTTTTTTTTTTTTTTTTTTTTTTTTTTTTTTTTTTTTTTTTTTTTTTTTTTTTTTTTTTTTTTTTTTTTTTTTTTTTTTTTTTTTTTTTTTTTTTTTTTTTTTTTTTTTTTTTTTTTTTTTTTTTTTTTTTTTTTTTTTTTTTTTTTTTTTTTTTTTTTTTTTTTTTTTTTTTTTTTTTTTTTTTTTTTTTTTTTTTTTTTTTTTTTTTTTTTTTTTTTTTTTTTTTTTTTTTTTTTTTTTTTTTTTTTTTTTTTTTTTTTTTTTTTTTTTTTTTTTTTTTTTTTTTTTTTTTTTTTTTTTTTTTTTTTTTTTTTTTTTTTTTTTTTTTTTTTTTTTTTTTTTTTTTTTTTTTTTTTTTTTTTTTTTTTTTTTTTTTTTTTTTTTTTTTTTTTTTTTTTTTTTTTTTTTTTTTTTTTTTTTTTTTTTTTTTTTTTTTTTTTTTTTTTTTTTTTTTTTTTTTTTTTTTTTTTTTTTTTTTTTTTTTTTTTTTTTTTTTTTTTTTTTTTTTTTTTTTTTTTTTTTTTTTTTTTTTTTTTTTTTTTTTTTTTTTTTTTTTTTTTTTTTTTTTTTTTTTTTTTTTTTTTTTTTTTTTTTTTTTTTTTTTTTTTTTTTTTTTTTTTTTTTTTTTTTTTTTTTTTTTTTTTTTTTTTTTTTTTTTTTTTTTTTTTTTTTTTTTTTTTTTTTTTTTTTTTTTTTTTTTTTTTTTTTTTTTTTTTTTTTTTTTTTTTTTTTTTTTTTTTTTTTTTTTTTTTTTTTTTTTTTTTTTTTTTTTTTTTTTTTTTTTTTTTTTTTTTTTTTTTTTTTTTTTTTTTTTTTTTTTTTTTTTTTTTTTTTTTTTTTTTTTTTTTTTTTTTTTTTTTTTTTTTTTTTTTTTTTTTTTTTTTTTTTTTTTTTTTTTTTTTTTTTTTTTTTTTTTTTTTTTTTTTTTTTTTTTTTTTTTTTTTTTTTTTTTTTTTTTTTTTTTTTTTTTTTTTTTTTTTTTTTTTTTTTTTTTTTTTTTTTTTTTTTTTTTTTTTTTTTTTTTTTTTTTTTTTTTTTTTTTTTTTTTTTTTTTTTTTTTTTTTTTTTTTTTTTTTTTTTTTTTTTTTTTTTTTTTTTTTTTTTTTTTTTTTTTTTTTTTTTTTTTTTTTTTTTTTTTTTTTTTTTTTTTTTTTTTTTTTTTTTTTTTTTTTTTTTTTTTTTTTTTTTTTTTTTTTTTTTTTTTTTTTTTTTTTTTTTTTTTTTTTTTTTTTTTTTTTTTTTTTTTTTTTTTTTTTTTTTTTTTTTTTTTTTTTTTTTTTTTTTTTTTTTTTTTTTTTTTTTTTTTTTTTTTTTTTTTTTTTTTTTTTTTTTTTTTTTTTTTTTTTTTTTTTTTTTTTTTTTTTTTTTTTTTTTTTTTTTTTTTTTTTTTTTTTTTTTTTTTTTTTTTTTTTTTTTTTTTTTTTTTTTTTTTTTTTTTTTTTTTTTTTTTTTTTTTTTTTTTTTTTTTTTTTTTTTTTTTTTTTTTTTTTTTTTTTTTTTTTTTTTTTTTTTTTTTTTTTTTTTTTTTTTTTTTTTTTTTTTTTTTTTTTTTTTTTTTTTTTTTTTTTTTTTTTTTTTTTTTTTTTTTTTTTTTTTTTTTTTTTTTTTTTTTTTTTTTTTTTTTTTTTTTTTTTTTTTTTTTTTTTTTTTTTTTTTTTTTTTTTTTTTTTTTTTTTTTTTTTTTTTTTTTTTTTTTTTTTTTTTTTTTTTTTTTTTTTTTTTTTTTTTTTTTTTTTTTTTTTTTTTTTTTTTTTTTTTTTTTTTTTTTTTTTTTTTTTTTTTTTTTTTTTTTTTTTTTTTTTTTTTTTTTTTTTTTTTTTTTTTTTTTTTTTTTTTTTTTTTTTTTTTTTTTTTTTTTTTTTTTTTTTTTTTTTTTTTTTTTTTTTTTTTTTTTTTTTTTTTTTTTTTTTTTTTTTTTTTTTTTTTTTTTTTTTTTTTTTTTTTTTTTTTTTTTTTTTTTTTTTTTTTTTTTTTTTTTTTTTTTTTTTTTTTTTTTTTTTTTTTTTTTTTTTTTTTTTTTTTTTTTTTTTTTTTTTTTTTTTTTTTTTTTTTTTTTTTTTTTTTTTTTTTTTTTTTTTTTTTTTTTTTTTTTTTTTTTTTTTTTTTTTTTTTTTTTTTTTTTTTTTTTTTTTTTTTTTTTTTTTTTTTTTTTTTTTTTTTTTTTTTTTTTTTTTTTTTTTTTTTTTTTTTTTTTTTTTTTTTTTTTTTTTTTTTTTTTTTTTTTTTTTTTTTTTTTTTTTTTTTTTTTTTTTTTTTTTTTTTTTTTTTTTTTTTTTTTTTTTTTTTTTTTTTTTTTTTTTTTTTTTTTTTTTTTTTTTTTTTTTTTTTTTTTTTTTTTTTTTTTTTTTTTTTTTTTTTTTTTTTTTTTTTTTTTTTTTTTTTTTTTTTTTTTTTTTTTTTTTTTTTTTTTTTTTTTTTTTTTTTTTTTTTTTTTTTTTTTTTTTTTTTTTTTTTTTTTTTTTTTTTTTTTTTTTTTTTTTTTTTTTTTTTTTTTTTTTTTTTTTTTTTTTTTTTTTTTTTTTTTTTTTTTTTTTTTTTTTTTTTTTTTTTTTTTTTTTTTTTTTTTTTTTTTTTTTTTTTTTTTTTTTTTTTTTTTTTTTTTTTTTTTTTTTTTTTTTTTTTTTTTTTTTTTTTTTTTTTTTTTTTTTTTTTTTTTTTTTTTTTTTTTTTTTTTTTTTTTTTTTTTTTTTTTTTTTTTTTTTTTTTTTTTTTTTTTTTTTTTTTTTTTTTTTTTTTTTTTTTTTTTTTTTTTTTTTTTTTTTTTTTTTTTTTTTTTTTTTTTTTTTTTTTTTTTTTTTTTTTTTTTTTTTTTTTTTTTTTTTTTTTTTTTTTTTTTTTTTTTTTTTTTTTTTTTTTTTTTTTTTTTTTTTTTTTTTTTTTTTTTTTTTTTTTTTTTTTTTTTTTTTTTTTTTTTTTTTTTTTTTTTTTTTTTTTTTTTTTTTTTTTTTTTTTTTTTTTTTTTTTTTTTTTTTTTTTTTTTTTTTTTTTTTTTTTTTTTTTTTTTTTTTTTTTTTTTTTTTTTTTTTTTTTTTTTTTTTTTTTTTTTTTTTTTTTTTTTTTTTTTTTTTTTTTTTTTTTTTTTTTTTTTTTTTTTTTTTTTTTTTTTTTTTTTTTTTTTTTTTTTTTTTTTTTTTTTTTTTTTTTTTTTTTTTTTTTTTTTTTTTTTTTTTTTTTTTTTTTTTTTTTTTTTTTTTTTTTTTTTTTTTTTTTTTTTTTTTTTTTTTTTTTTTTTTTTTTTTTTTTTTTTTTTTTTTTTTTTTTTTTTTTTTTTTTTTTTTTTTTTTTTTTTTTTTTTTTTTTTTTTTTTTTTTTTTTTTTTTTTTTTTTTTTTTTTTTTTTTTTTTTTTTTTTTTTTTTTTTTTTTTTTTTTTTTTTTTTTTTTTTTTTTTTTTTTTTTTTTTTTTTTTTTTTTTTTTTTTTTTTTTTTTTTTTTTTTTTTTTTTTTTTTTTTTTTTTTTTTTTTTTTTTTTTTTTTTTTTTTTTTTTTTTTTTTTTTTTTTTTTTTTTTTTTTTTTTTTTTTTTTTTTTTTTTTTTTTTTTTTTTTTTTTTTTTTTTTTTTTTTTTTTTTTTTTTTTTTTTTTTTTTTTTTTTTTTTTTTTTTTTTTTTTTTTTTTTTTTTTTTTTTTTTTTTTTTTTTTTTTTTTTTTTTTTTTTTTTTTTTTTTTTTTTTTTTTTTTTTTTTTTTTTTTTTTTTTTTTTTTTTTTTTTTTTTTTTTTTTTTTTTTTTTTTTTTTTTTTTTTTTTTTTTTTTTTTTTTTTTTTTTTTTTTTTTTTTTTTTTTTTTTTTTTTTTTTTTTTTTTTTTTTTTTTTTTTTTTTTTTTTTTTTTTTTTTTTTTTTTTTTTTTTTTTTTTTTTTTTTTTTTTTTTTTTTTTTTTTTTTTTTTTTTTTTTTTTTTTTTTTTTTTTTTTTTTTTTTTTTTTTTTTTTTTTTTTTTTTTTTTTTTTTTTTTTTTTTTTTTTTTTTTTTTTTTTTTTTTTTTTTTTTTTTTTTTTTTTTTTTTTTTTTTTTTTTTTTTTTTTTTTTTTTTTTTTTTTTTTTTTTTTTTTTTTTTTTTTTTTTTTTTTTTTTTTTTTTTTTTTTTTTTTTTTTTTTTTTTTTTTTTTTTTTTTTTTTTTTTTTTTTTTTTTTTTTTTTTTTTTTTTTTTTTTTTTTTTTTTTTTTTTTTTTTTTTTTTTTTTTTTTTTTTTTTTTTTTTTTTTTTTTTTTTTTTTTTTTTTTTTTTTTTTTTTTTTTTTTTTTTTTTTTTTTTTTTTTTTTTTTTTTTTTTTTTTTTTTTTTTTTTTTTTTTTTTTTTTTTTTTTTTTTTTTTTTTTTTTTTTTTTTTTTTTTTTTTTTTTTTTTTTTTTTTTTTTTTTTTTTTTTTTTTTTTTTTTTTTTTTTTTTTTTTTTTTTTTTTTTTTTTTTTTTTTTTTTTTTTTTTTTTTTTTTTTTTTTTTTTTTTTTTTTTTTTTTTTTTTTTTTTTTTTTTTTTTTTTTTTTTTTTTTTTTTTTTTTTTTTTTTTTTTTTTTTTTTTTTTTTTTTTTTTTTTTTTTTTTTTTTTTTTTTTTTTTTTTTTTTTTTTTTTTTTTTTTTTTTTTTTTTTTTTTTTTTTTTTTTTTTTTTTTTTTTTTTTTTTTTTTTTTTTTTTTTTTTTTTTTTTTTTTTTTTTTTTTTTTTTTTTTTTTTTTTTTTTTTTTTTTTTTTTTTTTTTTTTTTTTTTTTTTTTTTTTTTTTTTTTTTTTTTTTTTTTTTTTTTTTTTTTTTTTTTTTTTTTTTTTTTTTTTTTTTTTTTTTTTTTTTTTTTTTTTTTTTTTTTTTTTTTTTTTTTTTTTTTTTTTTTTTTTTTTTTTTTTTTTTTTTTTTTTTTTTTTTTTTTTTTTTTTTTTTTTTTTTTTTTTTTTTTTTTTTTTTTTTTTTTTTTTTTTTTTTTTTTTTTTTTTTTTTTTTTTTTTTTTTTTTTTTTTTTTTTTTTTTTTTTTTTTTTTTTTTTTTTTTTTTTTTTTTTTTTTTTTTTTTTTTTTTTTTTTTTTTTTTTTTTTTTTTTTTTTTTTTTTTTTTTTTTTTTTTTTTTTTTTTTTTTTTTTTTTTTTTTTTTTTTTTTTTTTTTTTTTTTTTTTTTTTTTTTTTTTTTTTTTTTTTTTTTTTTTTTTTTTTTTTTTTTTTTTTTTTTTTTTTTTTTTTTTTTTTTTTTTTTTTTTTTTTTTTTTTTTTTTTTTTTTTTTTTTTTTTTTTTTTTTTTTTTTTTTTTTTTTTTTTTTTTTTTTTTTTTTTTTTTTTTTTTTTTTTTTTTTTTTTTTTTTTTTTTTTTTTTTTTTTTTTTTTTTTTTTTTTTTTTTTTTTTTTTTTTTTTTTTTTTTTTTTTTTTTTTTTTTTTTTTTTTTTTTTTTTTTTTTTTTTTTTTTTTTTTTTTTTTTTTTTTTTTTTTTTTTTTTTTTTTTTTTTTTTTTTTTTTTTTTTTTTTTTTTTTTTTTTTTTTTTTTTTTTTTTTTTTTTTTTTTTTTTTTTTTTTTTTTTTTTTTTTTTTTTTTTTTTTTTTTTTTTTTTTTTTTTTTTTTTTTTTTTTTTTTTTTTTTTTTTTTTTTTTTTTTTTTTTTTTTTTTTTTTTTTTTTTTTTTTTTTTTTTTTTTTTTTTTTTTTTTTTTTTTTTTTTTTTTTTTTTTTTTTTTTTTTTTTTTTTTTTTTTTTTTTTTTTTTTTTTTTTTTTTTTTTTTTTTTTTTTTTTTTTTTTTTTTTTTTTTTTTTTTTTTTTTTTTTTTTTTTTTTTTTTTTTTTTTTTTTTTTTTTTTTTTTTTTTTTTTTTTTTTTTTTTTTTTTTTTTTTTTTTTTTTTTTTTTTTTTTTTTTTTTTTTTTTTTTTTTTTTTTTTTTTTTTTTTTTTTTTTTTTTTTTTTTTTTTTTTTTTTTTTTTTTTTTTTTTTTTTTTTTTTTTTTTTTTTTTTTTTTTTTTTTTTTTTTTTTTTTTTTTTTTTTTTTTTTTTTTTTTTTTTTTTTTTTTTTTTTTTTTTTTTTTTTTTTTTTTTTTTTTTTTTTTTTTTTTTTTTTTTTTTTTTTTTTTTTTTTTTTTTTTTTTTTTTTTTTTTTTTTTTTTTTTTTTTTTTTTTTTTTTTTTTTTTTTTTTTTTTTTTTTTTTTTTTTTTTTTTTTTTTTTTTTTTTTTTTTTTTTTTTTTTTTTTTTTTTTTTTTTTTTTTTTTTTTTTTTTTTTTTTTTTTTTTTTTTTTTTTTTTTTTTTTTTTTTTTTTTTTTTTTTTTTTTTTTTTTTTTTTTTTTTTTTTTTTTTTTTTTTTTTTTTTTTTTTTTTTTTTTTTTTTTTTTTTTTTTTTTTTTTTTTTTTTTTTTTTTTTTTTTTTTTTTTTTTTTTTTTTTTTTTTTTTTTTTTTTTTTTTTTTTTTTTTTTTTTTTTTTTTTTTTTTTTTTTTTTTTTTTTTTTTTTTTTTTTTTTTTTTTTTTTTTTTTTTTTTTTTTTTTTTTTTTTTTTTTTTTTTTTTTTTTTTTTTTTTTTTTTTTTTTTTTTTTTTTTTTTTTTTTTTTTTTTTTTTTTTTTTTTTTTTTTTTTTTTTTTTTTTTTTTTTTTTTTTTTTTTTTTTTTTTTTTTTTTTTTTTTTTTTTTTTTTTTTTTTTTTTTTTTTTTTTTTTTTTTTTTTTTTTTTTTTTTTTTTTTTTTTTTTTTTTTTTTTTTTTTTTTTTTTTTTTTTTTTTTTTTTTTTTTTTTTTTTTTTTTTTTTTTTTTTTTTTTTTTTTTTTTTTTTTTTTTTTTTTTTTTTTTTTTTTTTTTTTTTTTTTTTTTTTTTTTTTTTTTTTTTTTTTTTTTTTTTTTTTTTTTTTTTTTTTTTTTTTTTTTTTTTTTTTTTTTTTTTTTTTTTTTTTTTTTTTTTTTTTTTTTTTTTTTTTTTTTTTTTTTTTTTTTTTTTTTTTTTTTTTTTTTTTTTTTTTTTTTTTTTTTTTTTTTTTTTTTTTTTTTTTTTTTTTTTTTTTTTTTTTTTTTTTTTTTTTTTTTTTTTTTTTTTTTTTTTTTTTTTTTTTTTTTTTTTTTTTTTTTTTTTTTTTTTTTTTTTTTTTTTTTTTTTTTTTTTTTTTTTTTTTTTTTTTTTTTTTTTTTTTTTTTTTTTTTTTTTTTTTTTTTTTTTTTTTTTTTTTTTTTTTTTTTTTTTTTTTTTTTTTTTTTTTTTTTTTTTTTTTTTTTTTTTTTTTTTTTTTTTTTTTTTTTTTTTTTTTTTTTTTTTTTTTTTTTTTTTTTTTTTTTTTTTTTTTTTTTTTTTTTTTTTTTTTTTTTTTTTTTTTTTTTTTTTTTTTTTTTTTTTTTTTTTTTTTTTTTTTTTTTTTTTTTTTTTTTTTTTTTTTTTTTTTTTTTTTTTTTTTTTTTTTTTTTTTTTTTTTTTTTTTTTTTTTTTTTTTTTTTTTTTTTTTTTTTTTTTTTTTTTTTTTTTTTTTTTTTTTTTTTTTTTTTTTTTTTTTTTTTTTTTTTTTTTTTTTTTTTTTTTTTTTTTTTTTTTTTTTTTTTTTTTTTTTTTTTTTTTTTTTTTTTTTTTTTTTTTTTTTTTTTTTTTTTTTTTTTTTTTTTTTTTTTTTTTTTTTTTTTTTTTTTTTTTTTTTTTTTTTTTTTTTTTTTTTTTTTTTTTTTTTTTTTTTTTTTTTTTTTTTTTTTTTTTTTTTTTTTTTTTTTTTTTTTTTTTTTTTTTTTTTTTTTTTTTTTTTTTTTTTTTTTTTTTTTTTTTTTTTTTTTTTTTTTTTTTTTTTTTTTTTTTTTTTTTTTTTTTTTTTTTTTTTTTTTTTTTTTTTTTTTTTTTTTTTTTTTTTTTTTTTTTTTTTTTTTTTTTTTTTTTTTTTTTTTTTTTTTTTTTTTTTTTTTTTTTTTTTTTTTTTTTTTTTTTTTTTTTTTTTTTTTTTTTTTTTTTTTTTTTTTTTTTTTTTTTTTTTTTTTTTTTTTTTTTTTTTTTTTTTTTTTTTTTTTTTTTTTTTTTTTTTTTTTTTTTTTTTTTTTTTTTTTTTTTTTTTTTTTTTTTTTTTTTTTTTTTTTTTTTTTTTTTTTTTTTTTTTTTTTTTTTTTTTTTTTTTTTTTTTTTTTTTTTTTTTTTTTTTTTTTTTTTTTTTTTTTTTTTTTTTTTTTTTTTTTTTTTTTTTTTTTTTTTTTTTTTTTTTTTTTTTTTTTTTTTTTTTTTTTTTTTTTTTTTTTTTTTTTTTTTTTTTTTTTTTTTTTTTTTTTTTTTTTTTTTTTTTTTTTTTTTTTTTTTTTTTTTTTTTTTTTTTTTTTTTTTTTTTTTTTTTTTTTTTTTTTTTTTTTTTTTTTTTTTTTTTTTTTTTTTTTTTTTTTTTTTTTTTTTTTTTTTTTTTTTTTTTTTTTTTTTTTTTTTTTTTTTTTTTTTTTTTTTTTTTTTTTTTTTTTTTTTTTTTTTTTTTTTTTTTTTTTTTTTTTTTTTTTTTTTTTTTTTTTTTTTTTTTTTTTTTTTTTTTTTTTTTTTTTTTTTTTTTTTTTTTTTTTTTTTTTTTTTTTTTTTTTTTTTTTTTTTTTTTTTTTTTTTTTTTTTTTTTTTTTTTTTTTTTTTTTTTTTTTTTTTTTTTTTTTTTTTTTTTTTTTTTTTTTTTTTTTTTTTTTTTTTTTTTTTTTTTTTTTTTTTTTTTTTTTTTTTTTTTTTTTTTTTTTTTTTTTTTTTTTTTTTTTTTTTTTTTTTTTTTTTTTTTTTTTTTTTTTTTTTTTTTTTTTTTTTTTTTTTTTTTTTTTTTTTTTTTTTTTTTTTTTTTTTTTTTTTTTTTTTTTTTTTTTTTTTTTTTTTTTTTTTTTTTTTTTTTTTTTTTTTTTTTTTTTTTTTTTTTTTTTTTTTTTTTTTTTTTTTTTTTTTTTTTTTTTTTTTTTTTTTTTTTTTTTTTTTTTTTTTTTTTTTTTTTTTTTTTTTTTTTTTTTTTTTTTTTTTTTTTTTTTTTTTTTTTTTTTTTTTTTTTTTTTTTTTTTTTTTTTTTTTTTTTTTTTTTTTTTTTTTTTTTTTTTTTTTTTTTTTTTTTTTTTTTTTTTTTTTTTTTTTTTTTTTTTTTTTTTTTTTTTTTTTTTTTTTTTTTTTTTTTTTTTTTTTTTTTTTTTTTTTTTTTTTTTTTTTTTTTTTTTTTTTTTTTTTTTTTTTTTTTTTTTTTTTTTTTTTTTTTTTTTTTTTTTTTTTTTTTTTTTTTTTTTTTTTTTTTTTTTTTTTTTTTTTTTTTTTTTTTTTTTTTTTTTTTTTTTTTTTTTTTTTTTTTTTTTTTTTTTTTTTTTTTTTTTTTTTTTTTTTTTTTTTTTTTTTTTTTTTTTTTTTTTTTTTTTTTTTTTTTTTTTTTTTTTTTTTTTTTTTTTTTTTTTTTTTTTTTTTTTTTTTTTTTTTTTTTTTTTTTTTTTTTTTTTTTTTTTTTTTTTTTTTTTTTTTTTTTTTTTTTTTTTTTTTTTTTTTTTTTTTTTTTTTTTTTTTTTTTTTTTTTTTTTTTTTTTTTTTTTTTTTTTTTTTTTTTTTTTTTTTTTTTTTTTTTTTTTTTTTTTTTTTTTTTTTTTTTTTTTTTTTTTTTTTTTTTTTTTTTTTTTTTTTTTTTTTTTTTTTTTTTTTTTTTTTTTTTTTTTTTTTTTTTTTTTTTTTTTTTTTTTTTTTTTTTTTTTTTTTTTTTTTTTTTTTTTTTTTTTTTTTTTTTTTTTTTTTTTTTTTTTTTTTTTTTTTTTTTTTTTTTTTTTTTTTTTTTTTTTTTTTTTTTTTTTTTTTTTTTTTTTTTTTTTTTTTTTTTTTTTTTTTTTTTTTTTTTTTTTTTTTTTTTTTTTTTTTTTTTTTTTTTTTTTTTTTTTTTTTTTTTTTTTTTTTTTTTTTTTTTTTTTTTTTTTTTTTTTTTTTTTTTTTTTTTTTTTTTTTTTTTTTTTTTTTTTTTTTTTTTTTTTTTTTTTTTTTTTTTTTTTTTTTTTTTTTTTTTTTTTTTTTTTTTTTTTTTTTTTTTTTTTTTTTTTTTTTTTTTTTTTTTTTTTTTTTTTTTTTTTTTTTTTTTTTTTTTTTTTTTTTTTTTTTTTTTTTTTTTTTTTTTTTTTTTTTTTTTTTTTTTTTTTTTTTTTTTTTTTTTTTTTTTTTTTTTTTTTTTTTTTTTTTTTTTTTTTTTTTTTTTTTTTTTTTTTTTTTTTTTTTTTTTTTTTTTTTTTTTTTTTTTTTTTTTTTTTTTTTTTTTTTTTTTTTTTTTTTTTTTTTTTTTTTTTTTTTTTTTTTTTTTTTTTTTTTTTTTTTTTTTTTTTTTTTTTTTTTTTTTTTTTTTTTTTTTTTTTTTTTTTTTTTTTTTTTTTTTTTTTTTTTTTTTTTTTTTTTTTTTTTTTTTTTTTTTTTTTTTTTTTTTTTTTTTTTTTTTTTTTTTTTTTTTTTTTTTTTTTTTTTTTTTTTTTTTTTTTTTTTTTTTTTTTTTTTTTTTTTTTTTTTTTTTTTTTTTTTTTTTTTTTTTTTTTTTTTTTTTTTTTTTTTTTTTTTTTTTTTTTTTTTTTTTTTTTTTTTTTTTTTTTTTTTTTTTTTTTTTTTTTTTTTTTTTTTTTTTTTTTTTTTTTTTTTTTTTTTTTTTTTTTTTTTTTTTTTTTTTTTTTTTTTTTTTTTTTTTTTTTTTTTTTTTTTTTTTTTTTTTTTTTTTTTTTTTTTTTTTTTTTTTTTTTTTTTTTTTTTTTTTTTTTTTTTTTTTTTTTTTTTTTTTTTTTTTTTTTTTTTTTTTTTTTTTTTTTTTTTTTTTTTTTTTTTTTTTTTTTTTTTTTTTTTTTTTTTTTTTTTTTTTTTTTTTTTTTTTTTTTTTTTTTTTTTTTTTTTTTTTTTTTTTTTTTTTTTTTTTTTTTTTTTTTTTTTTTTTTTTTTTTTTTTTTTTTTTTTTTTTTTTTTTTTTTTTTTTTTTTTTTTTTTTTTTTTTTTTTTTTTTTTTTTTTTTTTTTTTTTTTTTTTTTTTTTTTTTTTTTTTTTTTTTTTTTTTTTTTTTTTTTTTTTTTTTTTTTTTTTTTTTTTTTTTTTTTTTTTTTTTTTTTTTTTTTTTTTTTTTTTTTTTTTTTTTTTTTTTTTTTTTTTTTTTTTTTTTTTTTTTTTTTTTTTTTTTTTTTTTTTTTTTTTTTTTTTTTTTTTTTTTTTTTTTTTTTTTTTTTTTTTTTTTTTTTTTTTTTTTTTTTTTTTTTTTTTTTTTTTTTTTTTTTTTTTTTTTTTTTTTTTTTTTTTTTTTTTTTTTTTTTTTTTTTTTTTTTTTTTTTTTTTTTTTTTTTTTTTTTTTTTTTTTTTTTTTTTTTTTTTTTTTTTTTTTTTTTTTTTTTTTTTTTTTTTTTTTTTTTTTTTTTTTTTTTTTTTTTTTTTTTTTTTTTTTTTTTTTTTTTTTTTTTTTTTTTTTTTTTTTTTTTTTTTTTTTTTTTTTTTTTTTTTTTTTTTTTTTTTTTTTTTTTTTTTTTTTTTTTTTTTTTTTTTTTTTTTTTTTTTTTTTTTTTTTTTTTTTTTTTTTTTTTTTTTTTTTTTTTTTTTTTTTTTTTTTTTTTTTTTTTTTTTTTTTTTTTTTTTTTTTTTTTTTTTTTTTTTTTTTTTTTTTTTTTTTTTTTTTTTTTTTTTTTTTTTTTTTTTTTTTTTTTTTTTTTTTTTTTTTTTTTTTTTTTTTTTTTTTTTTTTTTTTTTTTTTTTTTTTTTTTTTTTTTTTTTTTTTTTTTTTTTTTTTTTTTTTTTTTTTTTTTTTTTTTTTTTTTTTTTTTTTTTTTTTTTTTTTTTTTTTTTTTTTTTTTTTTTTTTTTTTTTTTTTTTTTTTTTTTTTTTTTTTTTTTTTTTTTTTTTTTTTTTTTTTTTTTTTTTTTTTTTTTTTTTTTTTTTTTTTTTTTTTTTTTTTTTTTTTTTTTTTTTTTTTTTTTTTTTTTTTTTTTTTTTTTTTTTTTTTTTTTTTTTTTTTTTTTTTTTTTTTTTTTTTTTTTTTTTTTTTTTTTTTTTTTTTTTTTTTTTTTTTTTTTTTTTTTTTTTTTTTTTTTTTTTTTTTTTTTTTTTTTTTTTTTTTTTTTTTTTTTTTTTTTTTTTTTTTTTTTTTTTTTTTTTTTTTTTTTTTTTTTTTTTTTTTTTTTTTTTTTTTTTTTTTTTTTTTTTTTTTTTTTTTTTTTTTTTTTTTTTTTTTTTTTTTTTTTTTTTTTTTTTTTTTTTTTTTTTTTTTTTTTTTTTTTTTTTTTTTTTTTTTTTTTTTTTTTTTTTTTTTTTTTTTTTTTTTTTTTTTTTTTTTTTTTTTTTTTTTTTTTTTTTTTTTTTTTTTTTTTTTTTTTTTTTTTTTTTTTTTTTTTTTTTTTTTTTTTTTTTTTTTTTTTTTTTTTTTTTTTTTTTTTTTTTTTTTTTTTTTTTTTTTTTTTTTTTTTTTTTTTTTTTTTTTTTTTTTTTTTTTTTTTTTTTTTTTTTTTTTTTTTTTTTTTTTTTTTTTTTTTTTTTTTTTTTTTTTTTTTTTTTTTTTTTTTTTTTTTTTTTTTTTTTTTTTTTTTTTTTTTTTTTTTTTTTTTTTTTTTTTTTTTTTTTTTTTTTTTTTTTTTTTTTTTTTTTTTTTTTTTTTTTTTTTTTTTTTTTTTTTTTTTTTTTTTTTTTTTTTTTTTTTTTTTTTTTTTTTTTTTTTTTTTTTTTTTTTTTTTTTTTTTTTTTTTTTTTTTTTTTTTTTTTTTTTTTTTTTTTTTTTTTTTTTTTTTTTTTTTTTTTTTTTTTTTTTTTTTTTTTTTTTTTTTTTTTTTTTTTTTTTTTTTTTTTTTTTTTTTTTTTTTTTTTTTTTTTTTTTTTTTTTTTTTTTTTTTTTTTTTTTTTTTTTTTTTTTTTTTTTTTTTTTTTTTTTTTTTTTTTTTTTTTTTTTTTTTTTTTTTTTTTTTTTTTTTTTTTTTTTTTTTTTTTTTTTTTTTTTTTTTTTTTTTTTTTTTTTTTTTTTTTTTTTTTTTTTTTTTTTTTTTTTTTTTTTTTTTTTTTTTTTTTTTTTTTTTTTTTTTTTTTTTTTTTTTTTTTTTTTTTTTTTTTTTTTTTTTTTTTTTTTTTTTTTTTTTTTTTTTTTTTTTTTTTTTTTTTTTTTTTTTTTTTTTTTTTTTTTTTTTTTTTTTTTTTTTTTTTTTTTTTTTTTTTTTTTTTTTTTTTTTTTTTTTTTTTTTTTTTTTTTTTTTTTTTTTTTTTTTTTTTTTTTTTTTTTTTTTTTTTTTTTTTTTTTTTTTTTTTTTTTTTTTTTTTTTTTTTTTTTTTTTTTTTTTTTTTTTTTTTTTTTTTTTTTTTTTTTTTTTTTTTTTTTTTTTTTTTTTTTTTTTTTTTTTTTTTTTTTTTTTTTTTTTTTTTTTTTTTTTTTTTTTTTTTTTTTTTTTTTTTTTTTTTTTTTTTTTTTTTTTTTTTTTTTTTTTTTTTTTTTTTTTTTTTTTTTTTTTTTTTTTTTTTTTTTTTTTTTTTTTTTTTTTTTTTTTTTTTTTTTTTTTTTTTTTTTTTTTTTTTTTTTTTTTTTTTTTTTTTTTTTTTTTTTTTTTTTTTTTTTTTTTTTTTTTTTTTTTTTTTTTTTTTTTTTTTTTTTTTTTTTTTTTTTTTTTTTTTTTTTTTTTTTTTTTTTTTTTTTTTTTTTTTTTTTTTTTTTTTTTTTTTTTTTTTTTTTTTTTTTTTTTTTTTTTTTTTTTTTTTTTTTTTTTTTTTTTTTTTTTTTTTTTTTTTTTTTTTTTTTTTTTTTTTTTTTTTTTTTTTTTTTTTTTTTTTTTTTTTTTTTTTTTTTTTTTTTTTTTTTTTTTTTTTTTTTTTTTTTTTTTTTTTTTTTTTTTTTTTTTTTTTTTTTTTTTTTTTTTTTTTTTTTTTTTTTTTTTTTTTTTTTTTTTTTTTTTTTTTTTTTTTTTTTTTTTTTTTTTTTTTTTTTTTTTTTTTTTTTTTTTTTTTTTTTTTTTTTTTTTTTTTTTTTTTTTTTTTTTTTTTTTTTTTTTTTTTTTTTTTTTTTTTTTTTTTTTTTTTTTTTTTTTTTTTTTTTTTTTTTTTTTTTTTTTTTTTTTTTTTTTTTTTTTTTTTTTTTTTTTTTTTTTTTTTTTTTTTTTTTTTTTTTTTTTTTTTTTTTTTTTTTTTTTTTTTTTTTTTTTTTTTTTTTTTTTTTTTTTTTTTTTTTTTTTTTTTTTTTTTTTTTTTTTTTTTTTTTTTTTTTTTTTTTTTTTTTTTTTTTTTTTTTTTTTTTTTTTTTTTTTTTTTTTTTTTTTTTTTTTTTTTTTTTTTTTTTTTTTTTTTTTTTTTTTTTTTTTTTTTTTTTTTTTTTTTTTTTTTTTTTTTTTTTTTTTTTTTTTTTTTTTTTTTTTTTTTTTTTTTTTTTTTTTTTTTTTTTTTTTTTTTTTTTTTTTTTTTTTTTTTTTTTTTTTTTTTTTTTTTTTTTTTTTTTTTTTTTTTTTTTTTTTTTTTTTTTTTTTTTTTTTTTTTTTTTTTTTTTTTTTTTTTTTTTTTTTTTTTTTTTTTTTTTTTTTTTTTTTTTTTTTTTTTTTTTTTTTTTTTTTTTTTTTTTTTTTTTTTTTTTTTTTTTTTTTTTTTTTTTTTTTTTTTTTTTTTTTTTTTTTTTTTTTTTTTTTTTTTTTTTTTTTTTTTTTTTTTTTTTTTTTTTTTTTTTTTTTTTTTTTTTTTTTTTTTTTTTTTTTTTTTTTTTTTTTTTTTTTTTTTTTTTTTTTTTTTTTTTTTTTTTTTTTTTTTTTTTTTTTTTTTTTTTTTTTTTTTTTTTTTTTTTTTTTTTTTTTTTTTTTTTTTTTTTTTTTTTTTTTTTTTTTTTTTTTTTTTTTTTTTTTTTTTTTTTTTTTTTTTTTTTTTTTTTTTTTTTTTTTTTTTTTTTTTTTTTTTTTTTTTTTTTTTTTTTTTTTTTTTTTTTTTTTTTTTTTTTTTTTTTTTTTTTTTTTTTTTTTTTTTTTTTTTTTTTTTTTTTTTTTTTTTTTTTTTTTTTTTTTTTTTTTTTTTTTTTTTTTTTTTTTTTTTTTTTTTTTTTTTTTTTTTTTTTTTTTTTTTTTTTTTTTTTTTTTTTTTTTTTTTTTTTTTTTTTTTTTTTTTTTTTTTTTTTTTTTTTTTTTTTTTTTTTTTTTTTTTTTTTTTTTTTTTTTTTTTTTTTTTTTTTTTTTTTTTTTTTTTTTTTTTTTTTTTTTTTTTTTTTTTTTTTTTTTTTTTTTTTTTTTTTTTTTTTTTTTTTTTTTTTTTTTTTTTTTTTTTTTTTTTTTTTTTTTTTTTTTTTTTTTTTTTTTTTTTTTTTTTTTTTTTTTTTTTTTTTTTTTTTTTTTTTTTTTTTTTTTTTTTTTTTTTTTTTTTTTTTTTTTTTTTTTTTTTTTTTTTTTTTTTTTTTTTTTTTTTTTTTTTTTTTTTTTTTTTTTTTTTTTTTTTTTTTTTTTTTTTTTTTTTTTTTTTTTTTTTTTTTTTTTTTTTTTTTTTTTTTTTTTTTTTTTTTTTTTTTTTTTTTTTTTTTTTTTTTTTTTTTTTTTTTTTTTTTTTTTTTTTTTTTTTTTTTTTTTTTTTTTTTTTTTTTTTTTTTTTTTTTTTTTTTTTTTTTTTTTTTTTTTTTTTTTTTTTTTTTTTTTTTTTTTTTTTTTTTTTTTTTTTTTTTTTTTTTTTTTTTTTTTTTTTTTTTTTTTTTTTTTTTTTTTTTTTTTTTTTTTTTTTTTTTTTTTTTTTTTTTTTTTTTTTTTTTTTTTTTTTTTTTTTTTTTTTTTTTTTTTTTTTTTTTTTTTTTTTTTTTTTTTTTTTTTTTTTTTTTTTTTTTTTTTTTTTTTTTTTTTTTTTTTTTTTTTTTTTTTTTTTTTTTTTTTTTTTTTTTTTTTTTTTTTTTTTTTTTTTTTTTTTTTTTTTTTTTTTTTTTTTTTTTTTTTTTTTTTTTTTTTTTTTTTTTTTTTTTTTTTTTTTTTTTTTTTTTTTTTTTTTTTTTTTTTTTTTTTTTTTTTTTTTTTTTTTTTTTTTTTTTTTTTTTTTTTTTTTTTTTTTTTTTTTTTTTTTTTTTTTTTTTTTTTTTTTTTTTTTTTTTTTTTTTTTTTTTTTTTTTTTTTTTTTTTTTTTTTTTTTTTTTTTTTTTTTTTTTTTTTTTTTTTTTTTTTTTTTTTTTTTTTTTTTTTTTTTTTTTTTTTTTTTTTTTTTTTTTTTTTTTTTTTTTTTTTTTTTTTTTTTTTTTTTTTTTTTTTTTTTTTTTTTTTTTTTTTTTTTTTTTTTTTTTTTTTTTTTTTTTTTTTTTTTTTTTTTTTTTTTTTTTTTTTTTTTTTTTTTTTTTTTTTTTTTTTTTTTTTTTTTTTTTTTTTTTTTTTTTTTTTTTTTTTTTTTTTTTTTTTTTTTTTTTTTTTTTTTTTTTTTTTTTTTTTTTTTTTTTTTTTTTTTTTTTTTTTTTTTTTTTTTTTTTTTTTTTTTTTTTTTTTTTTTTTTTTTTTTTTTTTTTTTTTTTTTTTTTTTTTTTTTTTTTTTTTTTTTTTTTTTTTTTTTTTTTTTTTTTTTTTTTTTTTTTTTTTTTTTTTTTTTTTTTTTTTTTTTTTTTTTTTTTTTTTTTTTTTTTTTTTTTTTTTTTTTTTTTTTTTTTTTTTTTTTTTTTTTTTTTTTTTTTTTTTTTTTTTTTTTTTTTTTTTTTTTTTTTTTTTTTTTTTTTTTTTTTTTTTTTTTTTTTTTTTTTTTTTTTTTTTTTTTTTTTTTTTTTTTTTTTTTTTTTTTTTTTTTTTTTTTTTTTTTTTTTTTTTTTTTTTTTTTTTTTTTTTTTTTTTTTTTTTTTTTTTTTTTTTTTTTTTTTTTTTTTTTTTTTTTTTTTTTTTTTTTTTTTTTTTTTTTTTTTTTTTTTTTTTTTTTTTTTTTTTTTTTTTTTTTTTTTTTTTTTTTTTTTTTTTTTTTTTTTTTTTTTTTTTTTTTTTTTTTTTTTTTTTTTTTTTTTTTTTTTTTTTTTTTTTTTTTTTTTTTTTTTTTTTTTTTTTTTTTTTTTTTTTTTTTTTTTTTTTTTTTTTTTTTTTTTTTTTTTTTTTTTTTTTTTTTTTTTTTTTTTTTTTTTTTTTTTTTTTTTTTTTTTTTTTTTTTTTTTTTTTTTTTTTTTTTTTTTTTTTTTTTTTTTTTTTTTTTTTTTTTTTTTTTTTTTTTTTTTTTTTTTTTTTTTTTTTTTTTTTTTTTTTTTTTTTTTTTTTTTTTTTTTTTTTTTTTTTTTTTTTTTTTTTTTTTTTTTTTTTTTTTTTTTTTTTTTTTTTTTTTTTTTTTTTTTTTTTTTTTTTTTTTTTTTTTTTTTTTTTTTTTTTTTTTTTTTTTTTTTTTTTTTTTTTTTTTTTTTTTTTTTTTTTTTTTTTTTTTTTTTTTTTTTTTTTTTTTTTTTTTTTTTTTTTTTTTTTTTTTTTTTTTTTTTTTTTTTTTTTTTTTTTTTTTTTTTTTTTTTTTTTTTTTTTTTTTTTTTTTTTTTTTTTTTTTTTTTTTTTTTTTTTTTTTTTTTTTTTTTTTTTTTTTTTTTTTTTTTTTTTTTTTTTTTTTTTTTTTTTTTTTTTTTTTTTTTTTTTTTTTTTTTTTTTTTTTTTTTTTTTTTTTTTTTTTTTTTTTTTTTTTTTTTTTTTTTTTTTTTTTTTTTTTTTTTTTTTTTTTTTTTTTTTTTTTTTTTTTTTTTTTTTTTTTTTTTTTTTTTTTTTTTTTTTTTTTTTTTTTTTTTTTTTTTTTTTTTTTTTTTTTTTTTTTTTTTTTTTTTTTTTTTTTTTTTTTTTTTTTTTTTTTTTTTTTTTTTTTTTTTTTTTTTTTTTTTTTTTTTTTTTTTTTTTTTTTTTTTTTTTTTTTTTTTTTTTTTTTTTTTTTTTTTTTTTTTTTTTTTTTTTTTTTTTTTTTTTTTTTTTTTTTTTTTTTTTTTTTTTTTTTTTTTTTTTTTTTTTTTTTTTTTTTTTTTTTTTTTTTTTTTTTTTTTTTTTTTTTTTTTTTTTTTTTTTTTTTTTTTTTTTTTTTTTTTTTTTTTTTTTTTTTTTTTTTTTTTTTTTTTTTTTTTTTTTTTTTTTTTTTTTTTTTTTTTTTTTTTTTTTTTTTTTTTTTTTTTTTTTTTTTTTTTTTTTTTTTTTTTTTTTTTTTTTTTTTTTTTTTTTTTTTTTTTTTTTTTTTTTTTTTTTTTTTTTTTTTTTTTTTTTTTTTTTTTTTTTTTTTTTTTTTTTTTTTTTTTTTTTTTTTTTTTTTTTTTTTTTTTTTTTTTTTTTTTTTTTTTTTTTTTTTTTTTTTTTTTTTTTTTTTTTTTTTTTTTTTTTTTTTTTTTTTTTTTTTTTTTTTTTTTTTTTTTTTTTTTTTTTTTTTTTTTTTTTTTTTTTTTTTTTTTTTTTTTTTTTTTTTTTTTTTTTTTTTTTTTTTTTTTTTTTTTTTTTTTTTTTTTTTTTTTTTTTTTTTTTTTTTTTTTTTTTTTTTTTTTTTTTTTTTTTTTTTTTTTTTTTTTTTTTTTTTTTTTTTTTTTTTTTTTTTTTTTTTTTTTTTTTTTTTTTTTTTTTTTTTTTTTTTTTTTTTTTTTTTTTTTTTTTTTTTTTTTTTTTTTTTTTTTTTTTTTTTTTTTTTTTTTTTTTTTTTTTTTTTTTTTTTTTTTTTTTTTTTTTTTTTTTTTTTTTTTTTTTTTTTTTTTTTTTTTTTTTTTTTTTTTTTTTTTTTTTTTTTTTTTTTTTTTTTTTTTTTTTTTTTTTTTTTTTTTTTTTTTTTTTTTTTTTTTTTTTTTTTTTTTTTTTTTTTTTTTTTTTTTTTTTTTTTTTTTTTTTTTTTTTTTTTTTTTTTTTTTTTTTTTTTTTTTTTTTTTTTTTTTTTTTTTTTTTTTTTTTTTTTTTTTTTTTTTTTTTTTTTTTTTTTTTTTTTTTTTTTTTTTTTTTTTTTTTTTTTTTTTTTTTTTTTTTTTTTTTTTTTTTTTTTTTTTTTTTTTTTTTTTTTTTTTTTTTTTTTTTTTTTTTTTTTTTTTTTTTTTTTTTTTTTTTTTTTTTTTTTTTTTTTTTTTTTTTTTTTTTTTTTTTTTTTTTTTTTTTTTTTTTTTTTTTTTTTTTTTTTTTTTTTTTTTTTTTTTTTTTTTTTTTTTTTTTTTTTTTTTTTTTTTTTTTTTTTTTTTTTTTTTTTTTTTTTTTTTTTTTTTTTTTTTTTTTTTTTTTTTTTTTTTTTTTTTTTTTTTTTTTTTTTTTTTTTTTTTTTTTTTTTTTTTTTTTTTTTTTTTTTTTTTTTTTTTTTTTTTTTTTTTTTTTTTTTTTTTTTTTTTTTTTTTTTTTTTTTTTTTTTTTTTTTTTTTTTTTTTTTTTTTTTTTTTTTTTTTTTTTTTTTTTTTTTTTTTTTTTTTTTTTTTTTTTTTTTTTTTTTTTTTTTTTTTTTTTTTTTTTTTTTTTTTTTTTTTTTTTTTTTTTTTTTTTTTTTTTTTTTTTTTTTTTTTTTTTTTTTTTTTTTTTTTTTTTTTTTTTTTTTTTTTTTTTTTTTTTTTTTTTTTTTTTTTTTTTTTTTTTTTTTTTTTTTTTTTTTTTTTTTTTTTTTTTTTTTTTTTTTTTTTTTTTTTTTTTTTTTTTTTTTTTTTTTTTTTTTTTTTTTTTTTTTTTTTTTTTTTTTTTTTTTTTTTTTTTTTTTTTTTTTTTTTTTTTTTTTTTTTTTTTTTTTTTTTTTTTTTTTTTTTTTTTTTTTTTTTTTTTTTTTTTTTTTTTTTTTTTTTTTTTTTTTTTTTTTTTTTTTTTTTTTTTTTTTTTTTTTTTTTTTTTTTTTTTTTTTTTTTTTTTTTTTTTTTTTTTTTTTTTTTTTTTTTTTTTTTTTTTTTTTTTTTTTTTTTTTTTTTTTTTTTTTTTTTTTTTTTTTTTTTTTTTTTTTTTTTTTTTTTTTTTTTTTTTTTTTTTTTTTTTTTTTTTTTTTTTTTTTTTTTTTTTTTTTTTTTTTTTTTTTTTTTTTTTTTTTTTTTTTTTTTTTTTTTTTTTTTTTTTTTTTTTTTTTTTTTTTTTTTTTTTTTTTTTTTTTTTTTTTTTTTTTTTTTTTTTTTTTTTTTTTTTTTTTTTTTTTTTTTTTTTTTTTTTTTTTTTTTTTTTTTTTTTTTTTTTTTTTTTTTTTTTTTTTTTTTTTTTTTTTTTTTTTTTTTTTTTTTTTTTTTTTTTTTTTTTTTTTTTTTTTTTTTTTTTTTTTTTTTTTTTTTTTTTTTTTTTTTTTTTTTTTTTTTTTTTTTTTTTTTTTTTTTTTTTTTTTTTTTTTTTTTTTTTTTTTTTTTTTTTTTTTTTTTTTTTTTTTTTTTTTTTTTTTTTTTTTTTTTTTTTTTTTTTTTTTTTTTTTTTTTTTTTTTTTTTTTTTTTTTTTTTTTTTTTTTTTTTTTTTTTTTTTTTTTTTTTTTTTTTTTTTTTTTTTTTTTTTTTTTTTTTTTTTTTTTTTTTTTTTTTTTTTTTTTTTTTTTTTTTTTTTTTTTTTTTTTTTTTTTTTTTTTTTTTTTTTTTTTTTTTTTTTTTTTTTTTTTTTTTTTTTTTTTTTTTTTTTTTTTTTTTTTTTTTTTTTTTTTTTTTTTTTTTTTTTTTTTTTTTTTTTTTTTTTTTTTTTTTTTTTTTTTTTTTTTTTTTTTTTTTTTTTTTTTTTTTTTTTTTTTTTTTTTTTTTTTTTTTTTTTTTTTTTTTTTTTTTTTTTTTTTTTTTTTTTTTTTTTTTTTTTTTTTTTTTTTTTTTTTTTTTTTTTTTTTTTTTTTTTTTTTTTTTTTTTTTTTTTTTTTTTTTTTTTTTTTTTTTTTTTTTTTTTTTTTTTTTTTTTTTTTTTTTTTTTTTTTTTTTTTTTTTTTTTTTTTTTTTTTTTTTTTTTTTTTTTTTTTTTTTTTTTTTTTTTTTTTTTTTTTTTTTTTTTTTTTTTTTTTTTTTTTTTTTTTTTTTTTTTTTTTTTTTTTTTTTTTTTTTTTTTTTTTTTTTTTTTTTTTTTTTTTTTTTTTTTTTTTTTTTTTTTTTTTTTTTTTTTTTTTTTTTTTTTTTTTTTTTTTTTTTTTTTTTTTTTTTTTTTTTTTTTTTTTTTTTTTTTTTTTTTTTTTTTTTTTTTTTTTTTTTTTTTTTTTTTTTTTTTTTTTTTTTTTTTTTTTTTTTTTTTTTTTTTTTTTTTTTTTTTTTTTTTTTTTTTTTTTTTTTTTTTTTTTTTTTTTTTTTTTTTTTTTTTTTTTTTTTTTTTTTTTTTTTTTTTTTTTTTTTTTTTTTTTTTTTTTTTTTTTTTTTTTTTTTTTTTTTTTTTTTTTTTTTTTTTTTTTTTTTTTTTTTTTTTTTTTTTTTTTTTTTTTTTTTTTTTTTTTTTTTTTTTTTTTTTTTTTTTTTTTTTTTTTTTTTTTTTTTTTTTTTTTTTTTTTTTTTTTTTTTTTTTTTTTTTTTTTTTTTTTTTTTTTTTTTTTTTTTTTTTTTTTTTTTTTTTTTTTTTTTTTTTTTTTTTTTTTTTTTTTTTTTTTTTTTTTTTTTTTTTTTTTTTTTTTTTTTTTTTTTTTTTTTTTTTTTTTTTTTTTTTTTTTTTTTTTTTTTTTTTTTTTTTTTTTTTTTTTTTTTTTTTTTTTTTTTTTTTTTTTTTTTTTTTTTTTTTTTTTTTTTTTTTTTTTTTTTTTTTTTTTTTTTTTTTTTTTTTTTTTTTTTTTTTTTTTTTTTTTTTTTTTTTTTTTTTTTTTTTTTTTTTTTTTTTTTTTTTTTTTTTTTTTTTTTTTTTTTTTTTTTTTTTTTTTTTTTTTTTTTTTTTTTTTTTTTTTTTTTTTTTTTTTTTTTTTTTTTTTTTTTTTTTTTTTTTTTTTTTTTTTTTTTTTTTTTTTTTTTTTTTTTTTTTTTTTTTTTTTTTTTTTTTTTTTTTTTTTTTTTTTTTTTTTTTTTTTTTTTTTTTTTTTTTTTTTTTTTTTTTTTTTTTTTTTTTTTTTTTTTTTTTTTTTTTTTTTTTTTTTTTTTTTTTTTTTTTTTTTTTTTTTTTTTTTTTTTTTTTTTTTTTTTTTTTTTTTTTTTTTTTTTTTTTTTTTTTTTTTTTTTTTTTTTTTTTTTTTTTTTTTTTTTTTTTTTTTTTTTTTTTTTTTTTTTTTTTTTTTTTTTTTTTTTTTTTTTTTTTTTTTTTTTTTTTTTTTTTTTTTTTTTTTTTTTTTTTTTTTTTTTTTTTTTTTTTTTTTTTTTTTTTTTTTTTTTTTTTTTTTTTTTTTTTTTTTTTTTTTTTTTTTTTTTTTTTTTTTTTTTTTTTTTTTTTTTTTTTTTTTTTTTTTTTTTTTTTTTTTTTTTTTTTTTTTTTTTTTTTTTTTTTTTTTTTTTTTTTTTTTTTTTTTTTTTTTTTTTTTTTTTTTTTTTTTTTTTTTTTTTTTTTTTTTTTTTTTTTTTTTTTTTTTTTTTTTTTTTTTTTTTTTTTTTTTTTTTTTTTTTTTTTTTTTTTTTTTTTTTTTTTTTTTTTTTTTTTTTTTTTTTTTTTTTTTTTTTTTTTTTTTTTTTTTTTTTTTTTTTTTTTTTTTTTTTTTTTTTTTTTTTTTTTTTTTTTTTTTTTTTTTTTTTTTTTTTTTTTTTTTTTTTTTTTTTTTTTTTTTTTTTTTTTTTTTTTTTTTTTTTTTTTTTTTTTTTTTTTTTTTTTTTTTTTTTTTTTTTTTTTTTTTTTTTTTTTTTTTTTTTTTTTTTTTTTTTTTTTTTTTTTTTTTTTTTTTTTTTTTTTTTTTTTTTTTTTTTTTTTTTTTTTTTTTTTTTTTTTTTTTTTTTTTTTTTTTTTTTTTTTTTTTTTTTTTTTTTTTTTTTTTTTTTTTTTTTTTTTTTTTTTTTTTTTTTTTTTTTTTTTTTTTTTTTTTTTTTTTTTTTTTTTTTTTTTTTTTTTTTTTTTTTTTTTTTTTTTTTTTTTTTTTTTTTTTTTTTTTTTTTTTTTTTTTTTTTTTTTTTTTTTTTTTTTTTTTTTTTTTTTTTTTTTTTTTTTTTTTTTTTTTTTTTTTTTTTTTTTTTTTTTTTTTTTTTTTTTTTTTTTTTTTTTTTTTTTTTTTTTTTTTTTTTTTTTTTTTTTTTTTTTTTTTTTTTTTTTTTTTTTTTTTTTTTTTTTTTTTTTTTTTTTTTTTTTTTTTTTTTTTTTTTTTTTTTTTTTTTTTTTTTTTTTTTTTTTTTTTTTTTTTTTTTTTTTTTTTTTTTTTTTTTTTTTTTTTTTTTTTTTTTTTTTTTTTTTTTTTTTTTTTTTTTTTTTTTTTTTTTTTTTTTTTTTTTTTTTTTTTTTTTTTTTTTTTTTTTTTTTTTTTTTTTTTTTTTTTTTTTTTTTTTTTTTTTTTTTTTTTTTTTTTTTTTTTTTTTTTTTTTTTTTTTTTTTTTTTTTTTTTTTTTTTTTTTTTTTTTTTTTTTTTTTTTTTTTTTTTTTTTTTTTTTTTTTTTTTTTTTTTTTTTTTTTTTTTTTTTTTTTTTTTTTTTTTTTTTTTTTTTTTTTTTTTTTTTTTTTTTTTTTTTTTTTTTTTTTTTTTTTTTTTTTTTTTTTTTTTTTTTTTTTTTTTTTTTTTTTTTTTTTTTTTTTTTTTTTTTTTTTTTTTTTTTTTTTTTTTTTTTTTTTTTTTTTTTTTTTTTTTTTTTTTTTTTTTTTTTTTTTTTTTTTTTTTTTTTTTTTTTTTTTTTTTTTTTTTTTTTTTTTTTTTTTTTTTTTTTTTTTTTTTTTTTTTTTTTTTTTTTTTTTTTTTTTTTTTTTTTTTTTTTTTTTTTTTTTTTTTTTTTTTTTTTTTTTTTTTTTTTTTTTTTTTTTTTTTTTTTTTTTTTTTTTTTTTTTTTTTTTTTTTTTTTTTTTTTTTTTTTTTTTTTTTTTTTTTTTTTTTTTTTTTTTTTTTTTTTTTTTTTTTTTTTTTTTTTTTTTTTTTTTTTTTTTTTTTTTTTTTTTTTTTTTTTTTTTTTTTTTTTTTTTTTTTTTTTTTTTTTTTTTTTTTTTTTTTTTTTTTTTTTTTTTTTTTTTTTTTTTTTTTTTTTTTTTTTTTTTTTTTTTTTTTTTTTTTTTTTTTTTTTTTTTTTTTTTTTTTTTTTTTTTTTTTTTTTTTTTTTTTTTTTTTTTTTTTTTTTTTTTTTTTTTTTTTTTTTTTTTTTTTTTTTTTTTTTTTTTTTTTTTTTTTTTTTTTTTTTTTTTTTTTTTTTTTTTTTTTTTTTTTTTTTTTTTTTTTTTTTTTTTTTTTTTTTTTTTTTTTTTTTTTTTTTTTTTTTTTTTTTTTTTTTTTTTTTTTTTTTTTTTTTTTTTTTTTTTTTTTTTTTTTTTTTTTTTTTTTTTTTTTTTTTTTTTTTTTTTTTTTTTTTTTTTTTTTTTTTTTTTTTTTTTTTTTTTTTTTTTTTTTTTTTTTTTTTTTTTTTTTTTTTTTTTTTTTTTTTTTTTTTTTTTTTTTTTTTTTTTTTTTTTTTTTTTTTTTTTTTTTTTTTTTTTTTTTTTTTTTTTTTTTTTTTTTTTTTTTTTTTTTTTTTTTTTTTTTTTTTTTTTTTTTTTTTTTTTTTTTTTTTTTTTTTTTTTTTTTTTTTTTTTTTTTTTTTTTTTTTTTTTTTTTTTTTTTTTTTTTTTTTTTTTTTTTTTTTTTTTTTTTTTTTTTTTTTTTTTTTTTTTTTTTTTTTTTTTTTTTTTTTTTTTTTTTTTTTTTTTTTTTTTTTTTTTTTTTTTTTTTTTTTTTTTTTTTTTTTTTTTTTTTTTTTTTTTTTTTTTTTTTTTTTTTTTTTTTTTTTTTTTTTTTTTTTTTTTTTTTTTTTTTTTTTTTTTTTTTTTTTTTTTTTTTTTTTTTTTTTTTTTTTTTTTTTTTTTTTTTTTTTTTTTTTTTTTTTTTTTTTTTTTTTTTTTTTTTTTTTTTTTTTTTTTTTTTTTTTTTTTTTTTTTTTTTTTTTTTTTTTTTTTTTTTTTTTTTTTTTTTTTTTTTTTTTTTTTTTTTTTTTTTTTTTTTTTTTTTTTTTTTTTTTTTTTTTTTTTTTTTTTTTTTTTTTTTTTTTTTTTTTTTTTTTTTTTTTTTTTTTTTTTTTTTTTTTTTTTTTTTTTTTTTTTTTTTTTTTTTTTTTTTTTTTTTTTTTTTTTTTTTTTTTTTTTTTTTTTTTTTTTTTTTTTTTTTTTTTTTTTTTTTTTTTTTTTTTTTTTTTTTTTTTTTTTTTTTTTTTTTTTTTTTTTTTTTTTTTTTTTTTTTTTTTTTTTTTTTTTTTTTTTTTTTTTTTTTTTTTTTTTTTTTTTTTTTTTTTTTTTTTTTTTTTTTTTTTTTTTTTTTTTTTTTTTTTTTTTTTTTTTTTTTTTTTTTTTTTTTTTTTTTTTTTTTTTTTTTTTTTTTTTTTTTTTTTTTTTTTTTTTTTTTTTTTTTTTTTTTTTTTTTTTTTTTTTTTTTTTTTTTTTTTTTTTTTTTTTTTTTTTTTTTTTTTTTTTTTTTTTTTTTTTTTTTTTTTTTTTTTTTTTTTTTTTTTTTTTTTTTTTTTTTTTTTTTTTTTTTTTTTTTTTTTTTTTTTTTTTTTTTTTTTTTTTTTTTTTTTTTTTTTTTTTTTTTTTTTTTTTTTTTTTTTTTTTTTTTTTTTTTTTTTTTTTTTTTTTTTTTTTTTTTTTTTTTTTTTTTTTTTTTTTTTTTTTTTTTTTTTTTTTTTTTTTTTTTTTTTTTTTTTTTTTTTTTTTTTTTTTTTTTTTTTTTTTTTTTTTTTTTTTTTTTTTTTTTTTTTTTTTTTTTTTTTTTTTTTTTTTTTTTTTTTTTTTTTTTTTTTTTTTTTTTTTTTTTTTTTTTTTTTTTTTTTTTTTTTTTTTTTTTTTTTTTTTTTTTTTTTTTTTTTTTTTTTTTTTTTTTTTTTTTTTTTTTTTTTTTTTTTTTTTTTTTTTTTTTTTTTTTTTTTTTTTTTTTTTTTTTTTTTTTTTTTTTTTTTTTTTTTTTTTTTTTTTTTTTTTTTTTTTTTTTTTTTTTTTTTTTTTTTTTTTTTTTTTTTTTTTTTTTTTTTTTTTTTTTTTTTTTTTTTTTTTTTTTTTTTTTTTTTTTTTTTTTTTTTTTTTTTTTTTTTTTTTTTTTTTTTTTTTTTTTTTTTTTTTTTTTTTTTTTTTTTTTTTTTTTTTTTTTTTTTTTTTTTTTTTTTTTTTTTTTTTTTTTTTTTTTTTTTTTTTTTTTTTTTTTTTTTTTTTTTTTTTTTTTTTTTTTTTTTTTTTTTTTTTTTTTTTTTTTTTTTTTTTTTTTTTTTTTTTTTTTTTTTTTTTTTTTTTTTTTTTTTTTTTTTTTTTTTTTTTTTTTTTTTTTTTTTTTTTTTTTTTTTTTTTTTTTTTTTTTTTTTTTTTTTTTTTTTTTTTTTTTTTTTTTTTTTTTTTTTTTTTTTTTTTTTTTTTTTTTTTTTTTTTTTTTTTTTTTTTTTTTTTTTTTTTTTTTTTTTTTTTTTTTTTTTTTTTTTTTTTTTTTTTTTTTTTTTTTTTTTTTTTTTTTTTTTTTTTTTTTTTTTTTTTTTTTTTTTTTTTTTTTTTTTTTTTTTTTTTTTTTTTTTTTTTTTTTTTTTTTTTTTTTTTTTTTTTTTTTTTTTTTTTTTTTTTTTTTTTTTTTTTTTTTTTTTTTTTTTTTTTTTTTTTTTTTTTTTTTTTTTTTTTTTTTTTTTTTTTTTTTTTTTTTTTTTTTTTTTTTTTTTTTTTTTTTTTTTTTTTTTTTTTTTTTTTTTTTTTTTTTTTTTTTTTTTTTTTTTTTTTTTTTTTTTTTTTTTTTTTTTTTTTTTTTTTTTTTTTTTTTTTTTTTTTTTTTTTTTTTTTTTTTTTTTTTTTTTTTTTTTTTTTTTTTTTTTTTTTTTTTTTTTTTTTTTTTTTTTTTTTTTTTTTTTTTTTTTTTTTTTTTTTTTTTTTTTTTTTTTTTTTTTTTTTTTTTTTTTTTTTTTTTTTTTTTTTTTTTTTTTTTTTTTTTTTTTTTTTTTTTTTTTTTTTTTTTTTTTTTTTTTTTTTTTTTTTTTTTTTTTTTTTTTTTTTTTTTTTTTTTTTTTTTTTTTTTTTTTTTTTTTTTTTTTTTTTTTTTTTTTTTTTTTTTTTTTTTTTTTTTTTTTTTTTTTTTTTTTTTTTTTTTTTTTTTTTTTTTTTTTTTTTTTTTTTTTTTTTTTTTTTTTTTTTTTTTTTTTTTTTTTTTTTTTTTTTTTTTTTTTTTTTTTTTTTTTTTTTTTTTTTTTTTTTTTTTTTTTTTTTTTTTTTTTTTTTTTTTTTTTTTTTTTTTTTTTTTTTTTTTTTTTTTTTTTTTTTTTTTTTTTTTTTTTTTTTTTTTTTTTTTTTTTTTTTTTTTTTTTTTTTTTTTTTTTTTTTTTTTTTTTTTTTTTTTTTTTTTTTTTTTTTTTTTTTTTTTTTTTTTTTTTTTTTTTTTTTTTTTTTTTTTTTTTTTTTTTTTTTTTTTTTTTTTTTTTTTTTTTTTTTTTTTTTTTTTTTTTTTTTTTTTTTTTTTTTTTTTTTTTTTTTTTTTTTTTTTTTTTTTTTTTTTTTTTTTTTTTTTTTTTTTTTTTTTTTTTTTTTTTTTTTTTTTTTTTTTTTTTTTTTTTTTTTTTTTTTTTTTTTTTTTTTTTTTTTTTTTTTTTTTTTTTTTTTTTTTTTTTTTTTTTTTTTTTTTTTTTTTTTTTTTTTTTTTTTTTTTTTTTTTTTTTTTTTTTTTTTTTTTTTTTTTTTTTTTTTTTTTTTTTTTTTTTTTTTTTTTTTTTTTTTTTTTTTTTTTTTTTTTTTTTTTTTTTTTTTTTTTTTTTTTTTTTTTTTTTTTTTTTTTTTTTTTTTTTTTTTTTTTTTTTTTTTTTTTTTTTTTTTTTTTTTTTTTTTTTTTTTTTTTTTTTTTTTTTTTTTTTTTTTTTTTTTTTTTTTTTTTTTTTTTTTTTTTTTTTTTTTTTTTTTTTTTTTTTTTTTTTTTTTTTTTTTTTTTTTTTTTTTTTTTTTTTTTTTTTTTTTTTTTTTTTTTTTTTTTTTTTTTTTTTTTTTTTTTTTTTTTTTTTTTTTTTTTTTTTTTTTTTTTTTTTTTTTTTTTTTTTTTTTTTTTTTTTTTTTTTTTTTTTTTTTTTTTTTTTTTTTTTTTTTTTTTTTTTTTTTTTTTTTTTTTTTTTTTTTTTTTTTTTTTTTTTTTTTTTTTTTTTTTTTTTTTTTTTTTTTTTTTTTTTTTTTTTTTTTTTTTTTTTTTTTTTTTTTTTTTTTTTTTTTTTTTTTTTTTTTTTTTTTTTTTTTTTTTTTTTTTTTTTTTTTTTTTTTTTTTTTTTTTTTTTTTTTTTTTTTTTTTTTTTTTTTTTTTTTTTTTTTTTTTTTTTTTTTTTTTTTTTTTTTTTTTTTTTTTTTTTTTTTTTTTTTTTTTTTTTTTTTTTTTTTTTTTTTTTTTTTTTTTTTTTTTTTTTTTTTTTTTTTTTTTTTTTTTTTTTTTTTTTTTTTTTTTTTTTTTTTTTTTTTTTTTTTTTTTTTTTTTTTTTTTTTTTTTTTTTTTTTTTTTTTTTTTTTTTTTTTTTTTTTTTTTTTTTTTTTTTTTTTTTTTTTTTTTTTTTTTTTTTTTTTTTTTTTTTTTTTTTTTTTTTTTTTTTTTTTTTTTTTTTTTTTTTTTTTTTTTTTTTTTTTTTTTTTTTTTTTTTTTTTTTTTTTTTTTTTTTTTTTTTTTTTTTTTTTTTTTTTTTTTTTTTTTTTTTTTTTTTTTTTTTTTTTTTTTTTTTTTTTTTTTTTTTTTTTTTTTTTTTTTTTTTTTTTTTTTTTTTTTTTTTTTTTTTTTTTTTTTTTTTTTTTTTTTTTTTTTTTTTTTTTTTTTTTTTTTTTTTTTTTTTTTTTTTTTTTTTTTTTTTTTTTTTTTTTTTTTTTTTTTTTTTTTTTTTTTTTTTTTTTTTTTTTTTTTTTTTTTTTTTTTTTTTTTTTTTTTTTTTTTTTTTTTTTTTTTTTTTTTTTTTTTTTTTTTTTTTTTTTTTTTTTTTTTTTTTTTTTTTTTTTTTTTTTTTTTTTTTTTTTTTTTTTTTTTTTTTTTTTTTTTTTTTTTTTTTTTTTTTTTTTTTTTTTTTTTTTTTTTTTTTTTTTTTTTTTTTTTTTTTTTTTTTTTTTTTTTTTTTTTTTTTTTTTTTTTTTTTTTTTTTTTTTTTTTTTTTTTTTTTTTTTTTTTTTTTTTTTTTTTTTTTTTTTTTTTTTTTTTTTTTTTTTTTTTTTTTTTTTTTTTTTTTTTTTTTTTTTTTTTTTTTTTTTTTTTTTTTTTTTTTTTTTTTTTTTTTTTTTTTTTTTTTTTTTTTTTTTTTTTTTTTTTTTTTTTTTTTTTTTTTTTTTTTTTTTTTTTTTTTTTTTTTTTTTTTTTTTTTTTTTTTTTTTTTTTTTTTTTTTTTTTTTTTTTTTTTTTTTTTTTTTTTTTTTTTTTTTTTTTTTTTTTTTTTTTTTTTTTTTTTTTTTTTTTTTTTTTTTTTTTTTTTTTTTTTTTTTTTTTTTTTTTTTTTTTTTTTTTTTTTTTTTTTTTTTTTTTTTTTTTTTTTTTTTTTTTTTTTTTTTTTTTTTTTTTTTTTTTTTTTTTTTTTTTTTTTTTTTTTTTTTTTTTTTTTTTTTTTTTTTTTTTTTTTTTTTTTTTTTTTTTTTTTTTTTTTTTTTTTTTTTTTTTTTTTTTTTTTTTTTTTTTTTTTTTTTTTTTTTTTTTTTTTTTTTTTTTTTTTTTTTTTTTTTTTTTTTTTTTTTTTTTTTTTTTTTTTTTTTTTTTTTTTTTTTTTTTTTTTTTTTTTTTTTTTTTTTTTTTTTTTTTTTTTTTTTTTTTTTTTTTTTTTTTTTTTTTTTTTTTTTTTTTTTTTTTTTTTTTTTTTTTTTTTTTTTTTTTTTTTTTTTTTTTTTTTTTTTTTTTTTTTTTTTTTTTTTTTTTTTTTTTTTTTTTTTTTTTTTTTTTTTTTTTTTTTTTTTTTTTTTTTTTTTTTTTTTTTTTTTTTTTTTTTTTTTTTTTTTTTTTTTTTTTTTTTTTTTTTTTTTTTTTTTTTTTTTTTTTTTTTTTTTTTTTTTTTTTTTTTTTTTTTTTTTTTTTTTTTTTTTTTTTTTTTTTTTTTTTTTTTTTTTTTTTTTTTTTTTTTTTTTTTTTTTTTTTTTTTTTTTTTTTTTTTTTTTTTTTTTTTTTTTTTTTTTTTTTTTTTTTTTTTTTTTTTTTTTTTTTTTTTTTTTTTTTTTTTTTTTTTTTTTTTTTTTTTTTTTTTTTTTTTTTTTTTTTTTTTTTTTTTTTTTTTTTTTTTTTTTTTTTTTTTTTTTTTTTTTTTTTTTTTTTTTTTTTTTTTTTTTTTTTTTTTTTTTTTTTTTTTTTTTTTTTTTTTTTTTTTTTTTTTTTTTTTTTTTTTTTTTTTTTTTTTTTTTTTTTTTTTTTTTTTTTTTTTTTTTTTTTTTTTTTTTTTTTTTTTTTTTTTTTTTTTTTTTTTTTTTTTTTTTTTTTTTTTTTTTTTTTTTTTTTTTTTTTTTTTTTTTTTTTTTTTTTTTTTTTTTTTTTTTTTTTTTTTTTTTTTTTTTTTTTTTTTTTTTTTTTTTTTTTTTTTTTTTTTTTTTTTTTTTTTTTTTTTTTTTTTTTTTTTTTTTTTTTTTTTTTTTTTTTTTTTTTTTTTTTTTTTTTTTTTTTTTTTTTTTTTTTTTTTTTTTTTTTTTTTTTTTTTTTTTTTTTTTTTTTTTTTTTTTTTTTTTTTTTTTTTTTTTTTTTTTTTTTTTTTTTTTTTTTTTTTTTTTTTTTTTTTTTTTTTTTTTTTTTTTTTTTTTTTTTTTTTTTTTTTTTTTTTTTTTTTTTTTTTTTTTTTTTTTTTTTTTTTTTTTTTTTTTTTTTTTTTTTTTTTTTTTTTTTTTTTTTTTTTTTTTTTTTTTTTTTTTTTTTTTTTTTTTTTTTTTTTTTTTTTTTTTTTTTTTTTTTTTTTTTTTTTTTTTTTTTTTTTTTTTTTTTTTTTTTTTTTTTTTTTTTTTTTTTTTTTTTTTTTTTTTTTTTTTTTTTTTTTTTTTTTTTTTTTTTTTTTTTTTTTTTTTTTTTTTTTTTTTTTTTTTTTTTTTTTTTTTTTTTTTTTTTTTTTTTTTTTTTTTTTTTTTTTTTTTTTTTTTTTTTTTTTTTTTTTTTTTTTTTTTTTTTTTTTTTTTTTTTTTTTTTTTTTTTTTTTTTTTTTTTTTTTTTTTTTTTTTTTTTTTTTTTTTTTTTTTTTTTTTTTTTTTTTTTTTTTTTTTTTTTTTTTTTTTTTTTTTTTTTTTTTTTTTTTTTTTTTTTTTTTTTTTTTTTTTTTTTTTTTTTTTTTTTTTTTTTTTTTTTTTTTTTTTTTTTTTTTTTTTTTTTTTTTTTTTTTTTTTTTTTTTTTTTTTTTTTTTTTTTTTTTTTTTTTTTTTTTTTTTTTTTTTTTTTTTTTTTTTTTTTTTTTTTTTTTTTTTTTTTTTTTTTTTTTTTTTTTTTTTTTTTTTTTTTTTTTTTTTTTTTTTTTTTTTTTTTTTTTTTTTTTTTTTTTTTTTTTTTTTTTTTTTTTTTTTTTTTTTTTTTTTTTTTTTTTTTTTTTTTTTTTTTTTTTTTTTTTTTTTTTTTTTTTTTTTTTTTTTTTTTTTTTTTTTTTTTTTTTTTTTTTTTTTTTTTTTTTTTTTTTTTTTTTTTTTTTTTTTTTTTTTTTTTTTTTTTTTTTTTTTTTTTTTTTTTTTTTTTTTTTTTTTTTTTTTTTTTTTTTTTTTTTTTTTTTTTTTTTTTTTTTTTTTTTTTTTTTTTTTTTTTTTTTTTTTTTTTTTTTTTTTTTTTTTTTTTTTTTTTTTTTTTTTTTTTTTTTTTTTTTTTTTTTTTTTTTTTTTTTTTTTTTTTTTTTTTTTTTTTTTTTTTTTTTTTTTTTTTTTTTTTTTTTTTTTTTTTTTTTTTTTTTTTTTTTTTTTTTTTTTTTTTTTTTTTTTTTTTTTTTTTTTTTTTTTTTTTTTTTTTTTTTTTTTTTTTTTTTTTTTTTTTTTTTTTTTTTTTTTTTTTTTTTTTTTTTTTTTTTTTTTTTTTTTTTTTTTTTTTTTTTTTTTTTTTTTTTTTTTTTTTTTTTTTTTTTTTTTTTTTTTTTTTTTTTTTTTTTTTTTTTTTTTTTTTTTTTTTTTTTTTTTTTTTTTTTTTTTTTTTTTTTTTTTTTTTTTTTTTTTTTTTTTTTTTTTTTTTTTTTTTTTTTTTTTTTTTTTTTTTTTTTTTTTTTTTTTTTTTTTTTTTTTTTTTTTTTTTTTTTTTTTTTTTTTTTTTTTTTTTTTTTTTTTTTTTTTTTTTTTTTTTTTTTTTTTTTTTTTTTTTTTTTTTTTTTTTTTTTTTTTTTTTTTTTTTTTTTTTTTTTTTTTTTTTTTTTTTTTTTTTTTTTTTTTTTTTTTTTTTTTTTTTTTTTTTTTTTTTTTTTTTTTTTTTTTTTTTTTTTTTTTTTTTTTTTTTTTTTTTTTTTTTTTTTTTTTTTTTTTTTTTTTTTTTTTTTTTTTTTTTTTTTTTTTTTTTTTTTTTTTTTTTTTTTTTTTTTTTTTTTTTTTTTTTTTTTTTTTTTTTTTTTTTTTTTTTTTTTTTTTTTTTTTTTTTTTTTTTTTTTTTTTTTTTTTTTTTTTTTTTTTTTTTTTTTTTTTTTTTTTTTTTTTTTTTTTTTTTTTTTTTTTTTTTTTTTTTTTTTTTTTTTTTTTTTTTTTTTTTTTTTTTTTTTTTTTTTTTTTTTTTTTTTTTTTTTTTTTTTTTTTTTTTTTTTTTTTTTTTTTTTTTTTTTTTTTTTTTTTTTTTTTTTTTTTTTTTTTTTTTTTTTTTTTTTTTTTTTTTTTTTTTTTTTTTTTTTTTTTTTTTTTTTTTTTTTTTTTTTTTTTTTTTTTTTTTTTTTTTTTTTTTTTTTTTTTTTTTTTTTTTTTTTTTTTTTTTTTTTTTTTTTTTTTTTTTTTTTTTTTTTTTTTTTTTTTTTTTTTTTTTTTTTTTTTTTTTTTTTTTTTTTTTTTTTTTTTTTTTTTTTTTTTTTTTTTTTTTTTTTTTTTTTTTTTTTTTTTTTTTTTTTTTTTTTTTTTTTTTTTTTTTTTTTTTTTTTTTTTTTTTTTTTTTTTTTTTTTTTTTTTTTTTTTTTTTTTTTTTTTTTTTTTTTTTTTTTTTTTTTTTTTTTTTTTTTTTTTTTTTTTTTTTTTTTTTTTTTTTTTTTTTTTTTTTTTTTTTTTTTTTTTTTTTTTTTTTTTTTTTTTTTTTTTTTTTTTTTTTTTTTTTTTTTTTTTTTTTTTTTTTTTTTTTTTTTTTTTTTTTTTTTTTTTTTTTTTTTTTTTTTTTTTTTTTTTTTTTTTTTTTTTTTTTTTTTTTTTTTTTTTTTTTTTTTTTTTTTTTTTTTTTTTTTTTTTTTTTTTTTTTTTTTTTTTTTTTTTTTTTTTTTTTTTTTTTTTTTTTTTTTTTTTTTTTTTTTTTTTTTTTTTTTTTTTTTTTTTTTTTTTTTTTTTTTTTTTTTTTTTTTTTTTTTTTTTTTTTTTTTTTTTTTTTTTTTTTTTTTTTTTTTTTTTTTTTTTTTTTTTTTTTTTTTTTTTTTTTTTTTTTTTTTTTTTTTTTTTTTTTTTTTTTTTTTTTTTTTTTTTTTTTTTTTTTTTTTTTTTTTTTTTTTTTTTTTTTTTTTTTTTTTTTTTTTTTTTTTTTTTTTTTTTTTTTTTTTTTTTTTTTTTTTTTTTTTTTTTTTTTTTTTTTTTTTTTTTTTTTTTTTTTTTTTTTTTTTTTTTTTTTTTTTTTTTTTTTTTTTTTTTTTTTTTTTTTTTTTTTTTTTTTTTTTTTTTTTTTTTTTTTTTTTTTTTTTTTTTTTTTTTTTTTTTTTTTTTTTTTTTTTTTTTTTTTTTTTTTTTTTTTTTTTTTTTTTTTTTTTTTTTTTTTTTTTTTTTTTTTTTTTTTTTTTTTTTTTTTTTTTTTTTTTTTTTTTTTTTTTTTTTTTTTTTTTTTTTTTTTTTTTTTTTTTTTTTTTTTTTTTTTTTTTTTTTTTTTTTTTTTTTTTTTTTTTTTTTTTTTTTTTTTTTTTTTTTTTTTTTTTTTTTTTTTTTTTTTTTTTTTTTTTTTTTTTTTTTTTTTTTTTTTTTTTTTTTTTTTTTTTTTTTTTTTTTTTTTTTTTTTTTTTTTTTTTTTTTTTTTTTTTTTTTTTTTTTTTTTTTTTTTTTTTTTTTTTTTTTTTTTTTTTTTTTTTTTTTTTTTTTTTTTTTTTTTTTTTTTTTTTTTTTTTTTTTTTTTTTTTTTTTTTTTTTTTTTTTTTTTTTTTTTTTTTTTTTTTTTTTTTTTTTTTTTTTTTTTTTTTTTTTTTTTTTTTTTTTTTTTTTTTTTTTTTTTTTTTTTTTTTTTTTTTTTTTTTTTTTTTTTTTTTTTTTTTTTTTTTTTTTTTTTTTTTTTTTTTTTTTTTTTTTTTTTTTTTTTTTTTTTTTTTTTTTTTTTTTTTTTTTTTTTTTTTTTTTTTTTTTTTTTTTTTTTTTTTTTTTTTTTTTTTTTTTTTTTTTTTTTTTTTTTTTTTTTTTTTTTTTTTTTTTTTTTTTTTTTTTTTTTTTTTTTTTTTTTTTTTTTTTTTTTTTTTTTTTTTTTTTTTTTTTTTTTTTTTTTTTTTTTTTTTTTTTTTTTTTTTTTTTTTTTTTTTTTTTTTTTTTTTTTTTTTTTTTTTTTTTTTTTTTTTTTTTTTTTTTTTTTTTTTTTTTTTTTTTTTTTTTTTTTTTTTTTTTTTTTTTTTTTTTTTTTTTTTTTTTTTTTTTTTTTTTTTTTTTTTTTTTTTTTTTTTTTTTTTTTTTTTTTTTTTTTTTTTTTTTTTTTTTTTTTTTTTTTTTTTTTTTTTTTTTTTTTTTTTTTTTTTTTTTTTTTTTTTTTTTTTTTTTTTTTTTTTTTTTTTTTTTTTTTTTTTTTTTTTTTTTTTTTTTTTTTTTTTTTTTTTTTTTTTTTTTTTTTTTTTTTTTTTTTTTTTTTTTTTTTTTTTTTTTTTTTTTTTTTTTTTTTTTTTTTTTTTTTTTTTTTTTTTTTTTTTTTTTTTTTTTTTTTTTTTTTTTTTTTTTTTTTTTTTTTTTTTTTTTTTTTTTTTTTTTTTTTTTTTTTTTTTTTTTTTTTTTTTTTTTTTTTTTTTTTTTTTTTTTTTTTTTTTTTTTTTTTTTTTTTTTTTTTTTTTTTTTTTTTTTTTTTTTTTTTTTTTTTTTTTTTTTTTTTTTTTTTTTTTTTTTTTTTTTTTTTTTTTTTTTTTTTTTTTTTTTTTTTTTTTTTTTTTTTTTTTTTTTTTTTTTTTTTTTTTTTTTTTTTTTTTTTTTTTTTTTTTTTTTTTTTTTTTTTTTTTTTTTTTTTTTTTTTTTTTTTTTTTTTTTTTTTTTTTTTTTTTTTTTTTTTTTTTTTTTTTTTTTTTTTTTTTTTTTTTTTTTTTTTTTTTTTTTTTTTTTTTTTTTTTTTTTTTTTTTTTTTTTTTTTTTTTTTTTTTTTTTTTTTTTTTTTTTTTTTTTTTTTTTTTTTTTTTTTTTTTTTTTTTTTTTTTTTTTTTTTTTTTTTTTTTTTTTTTTTTTTTTTTTTTTTTTTTTTTTTTTTTTTTTTTTTTTTTTTTTTTTTTTTTTTTTTTTTTTTTTTTTTTTTTTTTTTTTTTTTTTTTTTTTTTTTTTTTTTTTTTTTTTTTTTTTTTTTTTTTTTTTTTTTTTTTTTTTTTTTTTTTTTTTTTTTTTTTTTTTTTTTTTTTTTTTTTTTTTTTTTTTTTTTTTTTTTTTTTTTTTTTTTTTTTTTTTTTTTTTTTTTTTTTTTTTTTTTTTTTTTTTTTTTTTTTTTTTTTTTTTTTTTTTTTTTTTTTTTTTTTTTTTTTTTTTTTTTTTTTTTTTTTTTTTTTTTTTTTTTTTTTTTTTTTTTTTTTTTTTTTTTTTTTTTTTTTTTTTTTTTTTTTTTTTTTTTTTTTTTTTTTTTTTTTTTTTTTTTTTTTTTTTTTTTTTTTTTTTTTTTTTTTTTTTTTTTTTTTTTTTTTTTTTTTTTTTTTTTTTTTTTTTTTTTTTTTTTTTTTTTTTTTTTTTTTTTTTTTTTTTTTTTTTTTTTTTTTTTTTTTTTTTTTTTTTTTTTTTTTTTTTTTTTTTTTTTTTTTTTTTTTTTTTTTTTTTTTTTTTTTTTTTTTTTTTTTTTTTTTTTTTTTTTTTTTTTTTTTTTTTTTTTTTTTTTTTTTTTTTTTTTTTTTTTTTTTTTTTTTTTTTTTTTTTTTTTTTTTTTTTTTTTTTTTTTTTTTTTTTTTTTTTTTTTTTTTTTTTTTTTTTTTTTTTTTTTTTTTTTTTTTTTTTTTTTTTTTTTTTTTTTTTTTTTTTTTTTTTTTTTTTTTTTTTTTTTTTTTTTTTTTTTTTTTTTTTTTTTTTTTTTTTTTTTTTTTTTTTTTTTTTTTTTTTTTTTTTTTTTTTTTTTTTTTTTTTTTTTTTTTTTTTTTTTTTTTTTTTTTTTTTTTTTTTTTTTTTTTTTTTTTTTTTTTTTTTTTTTTTTTTTTTTTTTTTTTTTTTTTTTTTTTTTTTTTTTTTTTTTTTTTTTTTTTTTTTTTTTTTTTTTTTTTTTTTTTTTTTTTTTTTTTTTTTTTTTTTTTTTTTTTTTTTTTTTTTTTTTTTTTTTTTTTTTTTTTTTTTTTTTTTTTTTTTTTTTTTTTTTTTTTTTTTTTTTTTTTTTTTTTTTTTTTTTTTTTTTTTTTTTTTTTTTTTTTTTTTTTTTTTTTTTTTTTTTTTTTTTTTTTTTTTTTTTTTTTTTTTTTTTTTTTTTTTTTTTTTTTTTTTTTTTTTTTTTTTTTTTTTTTTTTTTTTTTTTTTTTTTTTTTTTTTTTTTTTTTTTTTTTTTTTTTTTTTTTTTTTTTTTTTTTTTTTTTTTTTTTTTTTTTTTTTTTTTTTTTTTTTTTTTTTTTTTTTTTTTTTTTTTTTTTTTTTTTTTTTTTTTTTTTTTTTTTTTTTTTTTTTTTTTTTTTTTTTTTTTTTTTTTTTTTTTTTTTTTTTTTTTTTTTTTTTTTTTTTTTTTTTTTTTTTTTTTTTTTTTTTTTTTTTTTTTTTTTTTTTTTTTTTTTTTTTTTTTTTTTTTTTTTTTTTTTTTTTTTTTTTTTTTTTTTTTTTTTTTTTTTTTTTTTTTTTTTTTTTTTTTTTTTTTTTTTTTTTTTTTTTTTTTTTTTTTTTTTTTTTTTTTTTTTTTTTTTTTTTTTTTTTTTTTTTTTTTTTTTTTTTTTTTTTTTTTTTTTTTTTTTTTTTTTTTTTTTTTTTTTTTTTTTTTTTTTTTTTTTTTTTTTTTTTTTTTTTTTTTTTTTTTTTTTTTTTTTTTTTTTTTTTTTTTTTTTTTTTTTTTTTTTTTTTTTTTTTTTTTTTTTTTTTTTTTTTTTTTTTTTTTTTTTTTTTTTTTTTTTTTTTTTTTTTTTTTTTTTTTTTTTTTTTTTTTTTTTTTTTTTTTTTTTTTTTTTTTTTTTTTTTTTTTTTTTTTTTTTTTTTTTTTTTTTTTTTTTTTTTTTTTTTTTTTTTTTTTTTTTTTTTTTTTTTTTTTTTTTTTTTTTTTTTTTTTTTTTTTTTTTTTTTTTTTTTTTTTTTTTTTTTTTTTTTTTTTTTTTTTTTTTTTTTTTTTTTTTTTTTTTTTTTTTTTTTTTTTTTTTTTTTTTTTTTTTTTTTTTTTTTTTTTTTTTTTTTTTTTTTTTTTTTTTTTTTTTTTTTTTTTTTTTTTTTTTTTTTTTTTTTTTTTTTTTTTTTTTTTTTTTTTTTTTTTTTTTTTTTTTTTTTTTTTTTTTTTTTTTTTTTTTTTTTTTTTTTTTTTTTTTTTTTTTTTTTTTTTTTTTTTTTTTTTTTTTTTTTTTTTTTTTTTTTTTTTTTTTTTTTTTTTTTTTTTTTTTTTTTTTTTTTTTTTTTTTTTTTTTTTTTTTTTTTTTTTTTTTTTTTTTTTTTTTTTTTTTTTTTTTTTTTTTTTTTTTTTTTTTTTTTTTTTTTTTTTTTTTTTTTTTTTTTTTTTTTTTTTTTTTTTTTTTTTTTTTTTTTTTTTTTTTTTTTTTTTTTTTTTTTTTTTTTTTTTTTTTTTTTTTTTTTTTTTTTTTTTTTTTTTTTTTTTTTTTTTTTTTTTTTTTTTTTTTTTTTTTTTTTTTTTTTTTTTTTTTTTTTTTTTTTTTTTTTTTTTTTTTTTTTTTTTTTTTTTTTTTTTTTTTTTTTTTTTTTTTTTTTTTTTTTTTTTTTTTTTTTTTTTTTTTTTTTTTTTTTTTTTTTTTTTTTTTTTTTTTTTTTTTTTTTTTTTTTTTTTTTTTTTTTTTTTTTTTTTTTTTTTTTTTTTTTTTTTTTTTTTTTTTTTTTTTTTTTTTTTTTTTTTTTTTTTTTTTTTTTTTTTTTTTTTTTTTTTTTTTTTTTTTTTTTTTTTTTTTTTTTTTTTTTTTTTTTTTTTTTTTTTTTTTTTTTTTTTTTTTTTTTTTTTTTTTTTTTTTTTTTTTTTTTTTTTTTTTTTTTTTTTTTTTTTTTTTTTTTTTTTTTTTTTTTTTTTTTTTTTTTTTTTTTTTTTTTTTTTTTTTTTTTTTTTTTTTTTTTTTTTTTTTTTTTTTTTTTTTTTTTTTTTTTTTTTTTTTTTTTTTTTTTTTTTTTTTTTTTTTTTTTTTTTTTTTTTTTTTTTTTTTTTTTTTTTTTTTTTTTTTTTTTTTTTTTTTTTTTTTTTTTTTTTTTTTTTTTTTTTTTTTTTTTTTTTTTTTTTTTTTTTTTTTTTTTTTTTTTTTTTTTTTTTTTTTTTTTTTTTTTTTTTTTTTTTTTTTTTTTTTTTTTTTTTTTTTTTTTTTTTTTTTTTTTTTTTTTTTTTTTTTTTTTTTTTTTTTTTTTTTTTTTTTTTTTTTTTTTTTTTTTTTTTTTTTTTTTTTTTTTTTTTTTTTTTTTTTTTTTTTTTTTTTTTTTTTTTTTTTTTTTTTTTTTTTTTTTTTTTTTTTTTTTTTTTTTTTTTTTTTTTTTTTTTTTTTTTTTTTTTTTTTTTTTTTTTTTTTTTTTTTTTTTTTTTTTTTTTTTTTTTTTTTTTTTTTTTTTTTTTTTTTTTTTTTTTTTTTTTTTTTTTTTTTTTTTTTTTTTTTTTTTTTTTTTTTTTTTTTTTTTTTTTTTTTTTTTTTTTTTTTTTTTTTTTTTTTTTTTTTTTTTTTTTTTTTTTTTTTTTTTTTTTTTTTTTTTTTTTTTTTTTTTTTTTTTTTTTTTTTTTTTTTTTTTTTTTTTTTTTTTTTTTTTTTTTTTTTTTTTTTTTTTTTTTTTTTTTTTTTTTTTTTTTTTTTTTTTTTTTTTTTTTTTTTTTTTTTTTTTTTTTTTTTTTTTTTTTTTTTTTTTTTTTTTTTTTTTTTTTTTTTTTTTTTTTTTTTTTTTTTTTTTTTTTTTTTTTTTTTTTTTTTTTTTTTTTTTTTTTTTTTTTTTTTTTTTTTTTTTTTTTTTTTTTTTTTTTTTTTTTTTTTTTTTTTTTTTTTTTTTTTTTTTTTTTTTTTTTTTTTTTTTTTTTTTTTTTTTTTTTTTTTTTTTTTTTTTTTTTTTTTTTTTTTTTTTTTTTTTTTTTTTTTTTTTTTTTTTTTTTTTTTTTTTTTTTTTTTTTTTTTTTTTTTTTTTTTTTTTTTTTTTTTTTTTTTTTTTTTTTTTTTTTTTTTTTTTTTTTTTTTTTTTTTTTTTTTTTTTTTTTTTTTTTTTTTTTTTTTTTTTTTTTTTTTTTTTTTTTTTTTTTTTTTTTTTTTTTTTTTTTTTTTTTTTTTTTTTTTTTTTTTTTTTTTTTTTTTTTTTTTTTTTTTTTTTTTTTTTTTTTTTTTTTTTTTTTTTTTTTTTTTTTTTTTTTTTTTTTTTTTTTTTTTTTTTTTTTTTTTTTTTTTTTTTTTTTTTTTTTTTTTTTTTTTTTTTTTTTTTTTTTTTTTTTTTTTTTTTTTTTTTTTTTTTTTTTTTTTTTTTTTTTTTTTTTTTTTTTTTTTTTTTTTTTTTTTTTTTTTTTTTTTTTTTTTTTTTTTTTTTTTTTTTTTTTTTTTTTTTTTTTTTTTTTTTTTTTTTTTTTTTTTTTTTTTTTTTTTTTTTTTTTTTTTTTTTTTTTTTTTTTTTTTTTTTTTTTTTTTTTTTTTTTTTTTTTTTTTTTTTTTTTTTTTTTTTTTTTTTTTTTTTTTTTTTTTTTTTTTTTTTTTTTTTTTTTTTTTTTTTTTTTTTTTTTTTTTTTTTTTTTTTTTTTTTTTTTTTTTTTTTTTTTTTTTTTTTTTTTTTTTTTTTTTTTTTTTTTTTTTTTTTTTTTTTTTTTTTTTTTTTTTTTTTTTTTTTTTTTTTTTTTTTTTTTTTTTTTTTTTTTTTTTTTTTTTTTTTTTTTTTTTTTTTTTTTTTTTTTTTTTTTTTTTTTTTTTTTTTTTTTTTTTTTTTTTTTTTTTTTTTTTTTTTTTTTTTTTTTTTTTTTTTTTTTTTTTTTTTTTTTTTTTTTTTTTTTTTTTTTTTTTTTTTTTTTTTTTTTTTTTTTTTTTTTTTTTTTTTTTTTTTTTTTTTTTTTTTTTTTTTTTTTTTTTTTTTTTTTTTTTTTTTTTTTTTTTTTTTTTTTTTTTTTTTTTTTTTTTTTTTTTTTTTTTTTTTTTTTTTTTTTTTTTTTTTTTTTTTTTTTTTTTTTTTTTTTTTTTTTTTTTTTTTTTTTTTTTTTTTTTTTTTTTTTTTTTTTTTTTTTTTTTTTTTTTTTTTTTTTTTTTTTTTTTTTTTTTTTTTTTTTTTTTTTTTTTTTTTTTTTTTTTTTTTTTTTTTTTTTTTTTTTTTTTTTTTTTTTTTTTTTTTTTTTTTTTTTTTTTTTTTTTTTTTTTTTTTTTTTTTTTTTTTTTTTTTTTTTTTTTTTTTTTTTTTTTTTTTTTTTTTTTTTTTTTTTTTTTTTTTTTTTTTTTTTTTTTTTTTTTTTTTTTTTTTTTTTTTTTTTTTTTTTTTTTTTTTTTTTTTTTTTTTTTTTTTTTTTTTTTTTTTTTTTTTTTTTTTTTTTTTTTTTTTTTTTTTTTTTTTTTTTTTTTTTTTTTTTTTTTTTTTTTTTTTTTTTTTTTTTTTTTTTTTTTTTTTTTTTTTTTTTTTTTTTTTTTTTTTTTTTTTTTTTTTTTTTTTTTTTTTTTTTTTTTTTTTTTTTTTTTTTTTTTTTTTTTTTTTTTTTTTTTTTTTTTTTTTTTTTTTTTTTTTTTTTTTTTTTTTTTTTTTTTTTTTTTTTTTTTTTTTTTTTTTTTTTTTTTTTTTTTTTTTTTTTTTTTTTTTTTTTTTTTTTTTTTTTTTTTTTTTTTTTTTTTTTTTTTTTTTTTTTTTTTTTTTTTTTTTTTTTTTTTTTTTTTTTTTTTTTTTTTTTTTTTTTTTTTTTTTTTTTTTTTTTTTTTTTTTTTTTTTTTTTTTTTTTTTTTTTTTTTTTTTTTTTTTTTTTTTTTTTTTTTTTTTTTTTTTTTTTTTTTTTTTTTTTTTTTTTTTTTTTTTTTTTTTTTTTTTTTTTTTTTTTTTTTTTTTTTTTTTTTTTTTTTTTTTTTTTTTTTTTTTTTTTTTTTTTTTTTTTTTTTTTTTTTTTTTTTTTTTTTTTTTTTTTTTTTTTTTTTTTTTTTTTTTTTTTTTTTTTTTTTTTTTTTTTTTTTTTTTTTTTTTTTTTTTTTTTTTTTTTTTTTTTTTTTTTTTTTTTTTTTTTTTTTTTTTTTTTTTTTTTTTTTTTTTTTTTTTTTTTTTTTTTTTTTTTTTTTTTTTTTTTTTTTTTTTTTTTTTTTTTTTTTTTTTTTTTTTTTTTTTTTTTTTTTTTTTTTTTTTTTTTTTTTTTTTTTTTTTTTTTTTTTTTTTTTTTTTTTTTTTTTTTTTTTTTTTTTTTTTTTTTTTTTTTTTTTTTTTTTTTTTTTTTTTTTTTTTTTTTTTTTTTTTTTTTTTTTTTTTTTTTTTTTTTTTTTTTTTTTTTTTTTTTTTTTTTTTTTTTTTTTTTTTTTTTTTTTTTTTTTTTTTTTTTTTTTTTTTTTTTTTTTTTTTTTTTTTTTTTTTTTTTTTTTTTTTTTTTTTTTTTTTTTTTTTTTTTTTTTTTTTTTTTTTTTTTTTTTTTTTTTTTTTTTTTTTTTTTTTTTTTTTTTTTTTTTTTTTTTTTTTTTTTTTTTTTTTTTTTTTTTTTTTTTTTTTTTTTTTTTTTTTTTTTTTTTTTTTTTTTTTTTTTTTTTTTTTTTTTTTTTTTTTTTTTTTTTTTTTTTTTTTTTTTTTTTTTTTTTTTTTTTTTTTTTTTTTTTTTTTTTTTTTTTTTTTTTTTTTTTTTTTTTTTTTTTTTTTTTTTTTTTTTTTTTTTTTTTTTTTTTTTTTTTTTTTTTTTTTTTTTTTTTTTTTTTTTTTTTTTTTTTTTTTTTTTTTTTTTTTTTTTTTTTTTTTTTTTTTTTTTTTTTTTTTTTTTTTTTTTTTTTTTTTTTTTTTTTTTTTTTTTTTTTTTTTTTTTTTTTTTTTTTTTTTTTTTTTTTTTTTTTTTTTTTTTTTTTTTTTTTTTTTTTTTTTTTTTTTTTTTTTTTTTTTTTTTTTTTTTTTTTTTTTTTTTTTTTTTTTTTTTTTTTTTTTTTTTTTTTTTTTTTTTTTTTTTTTTTTTTTTTTTTTTTTTTTTTTTTTTTTTTTTTTTTTTTTTTTTTTTTTTTTTTTTTTTTTTTTTTTTTTTTTTTTTTTTTTTTTTTTTTTTTTTTTTTTTTTTTTTTTTTTTTTTTTTTTTTTTTTTTTTTTTTTTTTTTTTTTTTTTTTTTTTTTTTTTTTTTTTTTTTTTTTTTTTTTTTTTTTTTTTTTTTTTTTTTTTTTTTTTTTTTTTTTTTTTTTTTTTTTTTTTTTTTTTTTTTTTTTTTTTTTTTTTTTTTTTTTTTTTTTTTTTTTTTTTTTTTTTTTTTTTTTTTTTTTTTTTTTTTTTTTTTTTTTTTTTTTTTTTTTTTTTTTTTTTTTTTTTTTTTTTTTTTTTTTTTTTTTTTTTTTTTTTTTTTTTTTTTTTTTTTTTTTTTTTTTTTTTTTTTTTTTTTTTTTTTTTTTTTTTTTTTTTTTTTTTTTTTTTTTTTTTTTTTTTTTTTTTTTTTTTTTTTTTTTTTTTTTTTTTTTTTTTTTTTTTTTTTTTTTTTTTTTTTTTTTTTTTTTTTTTTTTTTTTTTTTTTTTTTTTTTTTTTTTTTTTTTTTTTTTTTTTTTTTTTTTTTTTTTTTTTTTTTTTTTTTTTTTTTTTTTTTTTTTTTTTTTTTTTTTTTTTTTTTTTTTTTTTTTTTTTTTTTTTTTTTTTTTTTTTTTTTTTTTTTTTTTTTTTTTTTTTTTTTTTTTTTTTTTTTTTTTTTTTTTTTTTTTTTTTTTTTTTTTTTTTTTTTTTTTTTTTTTTTTTTTTTTTTTTTTTTTTTTTTTTTTTTTTTTTTTTTTTTTTTTTTTTTTTTTTTTTTTTTTTTTTTTTTTTTTTTTTTTTTTTTTTTTTTTTTTTTTTTTTTTTTTTTTTTTTTTTTTTTTTTTTTTTTTTTTTTTTTTTTTTTTTTTTTTTTTTTTTTTTTTTTTTTTTTTTTTTTTTTTTTTTTTTTTTTTTTTTTTTTTTTTTTTTTTTTTTTTTTTTTTTTTTTTTTTTTTTTTTTTTTTTTTTTTTTTTTTTTTTTTTTTTTTTTTTTTTTTTTTTTTTTTTTTTTTTTTTTTTTTTTTTTTTTTTTTTTTTTTTTTTTTTTTTTTTTTTTTTTTTTTTTTTTTTTTTTTTTTTTTTTTTTTTTTTTTTTTTTTTTTTTTTTTTTTTTTTTTTTTTTTTTTTTTTTTTTTTTTTTTTTTTTTTTTTTTTTTTTTTTTTTTTTTTTTTTTTTTTTTTTTTTTTTTTTTTTTTTTTTTTTTTTTTTTTTTTTTTTTTTTTTTTTTTTTTTTTTTTTTTTTTTTTTTTTTTTTTTTTTTTTTTTTTTTTTTTTTTTTTTTTTTTTTTTTTTTTTTTTTTTTTTTTTTTTTTTTTTTTTTTTTTTTTTTTTTTTTTTTTTTTTTTTTTTTTTTTTTTTTTTTTTTTTTTTTTTTTTTTTTTTTTTTTTTTTTTTTTTTTTTTTTTTTTTTTTTTTTTTTTTTTTTTTTTTTTTTTTTTTTTTTTTTTTTTTTTTTTTTTTTTTTTTTTTTTTTTTTTTTTTTTTTTTTTTTTTTTTTTTTTTTTTTTTTTTTTTTTTTTTTTTTTTTTTTTTTTTTTTTTTTTTTTTTTTTTTTTTTTTTTTTTTTTTTTTTTTTTTTTTTTTTTTTTTTTTTTTTTTTTTTTTTTTTTTTTTTTTTTTTTTTTTTTTTTTTTTTTTTTTTTTTTTTTTTTTTTTTTTTTTTTTTTTTTTTTTTTTTTTTTTTTTTTTTTTTTTTTTTTTTTTTTTTTTTTTTTTTTTTTTTTTTTTTTTTTTTTTTTTTTTTTTTTTTTTTTTTTTTTTTTTTTTTTTTTTTTTTTTTTTTTTTTTTTTTTTTTTTTTTTTTTTTTTTTTTTTTTTTTTTTTTTTTTTTTTTTTTTTTTTTTTTTTTTTTTTTTTTTTTTTTTTTTTTTTTTTTTTTTTTTTTTTTTTTTTTTTTTTTTTTTTTTTTTTTTTTTTTTTTTTTTTTTTTTTTTTTTTTTTTTTTTTTTTTTTTTTTTTTTTTTTTTTTTTTTTTTTTTTTTTTTTTTTTTTTTTTTTTTTTTTTTTTTTTTTTTTTTTTTTTTTTTTTTTTTTTTTTTTTTTTTTTTTTTTTTTTTTTTTTTTTTTTTTTTTTTTTTTTTTTTTTTTTTTTTTTTTTTTTTTTTTTTTTTTTTTTTTTTTTTTTTTTTTTTTTTTTTTTTTTTTTTTTTTTTTTTTTTTTTTTTTTTTTTTTTTTTTTTTTTTTTTTTTTTTTTTTTTTTTTTTTTTTTTTTTTTTTTTTTTTTTTTTTTTTTTTTTTTTTTTTTTTTTTTTTTTTTTTTTTTTTTTTTTTTTTTTTTTTTTTTTTTTTTTTTTTTTTTTTTTTTTTTTTTTTTTTTTTTTTTTTTTTTTTTTTTTTTTTTTTTTTTTTTTTTTTTTTTTTTTTTTTTTTTTTTTTTTTTTTTTTTTTTTTTTTTTTTTTTTTTTTTTTTTTTTTTTTTTTTTTTTTTTTTTTTTTTTTTTTTTTTTTTTTTTTTTTTTTTTTTTTTTTTTTTTTTTTTTTTTTTTTTTTTTTTTTTTTTTTTTTTTTTTTTTTTTTTTTTTTTTTTTTTTTTTTTTTTTTTTTTTTTTTTTTTTTTTTTTTTTTTTTTTTTTTTTTTTTTTTTTTTTTTTTTTTTTTTTTTTTTTTTTTTTTTTTTTTTTTTTTTTTTTTTTTTTTTTTTTTTTTTTTTTTTTTTTTTTTTTTTTTTTTTTTTTTTTTTTTTTTTTTTTTTTTTTTTTTTTTTTTTTTTTTTTTTTTTTTTTTTTTTTTTTTTTTTTTTTTTTTTTTTTTTTTTTTTTTTTTTTTTTTTTTTTTTTTTTTTTTTTTTTTTTTTTTTTTTTTTTTTTTTTTTTTTTTTTTTTTTTTTTTTTTTTTTTTTTTTTTTTTTTTTTTTTTTTTTTTTTTTTTTTTTTTTTTTTTTTTTTTTTTTTTTTTTTTTTTTTTTTTTTTTTTTTTTTTTTTTTTTTTTTTTTTTTTTTTTTTTTTTTTTTTTTTTTTTTTTTTTTTTTTTTTTTTTTTTTTTTTTTTTTTTTTTTTTTTTTTTTTTTTTTTTTTTTTTTTTTTTTTTTTTTTTTTTTTTTTTTTTTTTTTTTTTTTTTTTTTTTTTTTTTTTTTTTTTTTTTTTTTTTTTTTTTTTTTTTTTTTTTTTTTTTTTTTTTTTTTTTTTTTTTTTTTTTTTTTTTTTTTTTTTTTTTTTTTTTTTTTTTTTTTTTTTTTTTTTTTTTTTTTTTTTTTTTTTTTTTTTTTTTTTTTTTTTTTTTTTTTTTTTTTTTTTTTTTTTTTTTTTTTTTTTTTTTTTTTTTTTTTTTTTTTTTTTTTTTTTTTTTTTTTTTTTTTTTTTTTTTTTTTTTTTTTTTTTTTTTTTTTTTTTTTTTTTTTTTTTTTTTTTTTTTTTTTTTTTTTTTTTTTTTTTTTTTTTTTTTTTTTTTTTTTTTTTTTTTTTTTTTTTTTTTTTTTTTTTTTTTTTTTTTTTTTTTTTTTTTTTTTTTTTTTTTTTTTTTTTTTTTTTTTTTTTTTTTTTTTTTTTTTTTTTTTTTTTTTTTTTTTTTTTTTTTTTTTTTTTTTTTTTTTTTTTTTTTTTTTTTTTTTTTTTTTTTTTTTTTTTTTTTTTTTTTTTTTTTTTTTTTTTTTTTTTTTTTTTTTTTTTTTTTTTTTTTTTTTTTTTTTTTTTTTTTTTTTTTTTTTTTTTTTTTTTTTTTTTTTTTTTTTTTTTTTTTTTTTTTTTTTTTTTTTTTTTTTTTTTTTTTTTTTTTTTTTTTTTTTTTTTTTTTTTTTTTTTTTTTTTTTTTTTTTTTTTTTTTTTTTTTTTTTTTTTTTTTTTTTTTTTTTTTTTTTTTTTTTTTTTTTTTTTTTTTTTTTTTTTTTTTTTTTTTTTTTTTTTTTTTTTTTTTTTTTTTTTTTTTTTTTTTTTTTTTTTTTTTTTTTTTTTTTTTTTTTTTTTTTTTTTTTTTTTTTTTTTTTTTTTTTTTTTTTTTTTTTTTTTTTTTTTTTTTTTTTTTTTTTTTTTTTTTTTTTTTTTTTTTTTTTTTTTTTTTTTTTTTTTTTTTTTTTTTTTTTTTTTTTTTTTTTTTTTTTTTTTTTTTTTTTTTTTTTTTTTTTTTTTTTTTTTTTTTTTTTTTTTTTTTTTTTTTTTTTTTTTTTTTTTTTTTTTTTTTTTTTTTTTTTTTTTTTTTTTTTTTTTTTTTTTTTTTTTTTTTTTTTTTTTTTTTTTTTTTTTTTTTTTTTTTTTTTTTTTTTTTTTTTTTTTTTTTTTTTTTTTTTTTTTTTTTTTTTTTTTTTTTTTTTTTTTTTTTTTTTTTTTTTTTTTTTTTTTTTTTTTTTTTTTTTTTTTTTTTTTTTTTTTTTTTTTTTTTTTTTTTTTTTTTTTTTTTTTTTTTTTTTTTTTTTTTTTTTTTTTTTTTTTTTTTTTTTTTTTTTTTTTTTTTTTTTTTTTTTTTTTTTTTTTTTTTTTTTTTTTTTTTTTTTTTTTTTTTTTTTTTTTTTTTTTTTTTTTTTTTTTTTTTTTTTTTTTTTTTTTTTTTTTTTTTTTTTTTTTTTTTTTTTTTTTTTTTTTTTTTTTTTTTTTTTTTTTTTTTTTTTTTTTTTTTTTTTTTTTTTTTTTTTTTTTTTTTTTTTTTTTTTTTTTTTTTTTTTTTTTTTTTTTTTTTTTTTTTTTTTTTTTTTTTTTTTTTTTTTTTTTTTTTTTTTTTTTTTTTTTTTTTTTTTTTTTTTTTTTTTTTTTTTTTTTTTTTTTTTTTTTTTTTTTTTTTTTTTTTTTTTTTTTTTTTTTTTTTTTTTTTTTTTTTTTTTTTTTTTTTTTTTTTTTTTTTTTTTTTTTTTTTTTTTTTTTTTTTTTTTTTTTTTTTTTTTTTTTTTTTTTTTTTTTTTTTTTTTTTTTTTTTTTTTTTTTTTTTTTTTTTTTTTTTTTTTTTTTTTTTTTTTTTTTTTTTTTTTTTTTTTTTTTTTTTTTTTTTTTTTTTTTTTTTTTTTTTTTTTTTTTTTTTTTTTTTTTTTTTTTTTTTTTTTTTTTTTTTTTTTTTTTTTTTTTTTTTTTTTTTTTTTTTTTTTTTTTTTTTTTTTTTTTTTTTTTTTTTTTTTTTTTTTTTTTTTTTTTTTTTTTTTTTTTTTTTTTTTTTTTTTTTTTTTTTTTTTTTTTTTTTTTTTTTTTTTTTTTTTTTTTTTTTTTTTTTTTTTTTTTTTTTTTTTTTTTTTTTTTTTTTTTTTTTTTTTTTTTTTTTTTTTTTTTTTTTTTTATTTTTTTTTTTTTTTTTTTTTTTTTTTTTTTTTTTTTTTTTTTTTTTTTTTTTTTTTTTTTTTTTTTTTTTTTTTTTTTTTTTTTTTTTTTTTTTTTTTTTTTTTTTTTTTTTTTTTTTTTTTTTTTTTTTTTTTTTTTTTTTTTTTTTTTTTTTTTTTTTTTTTTTTTTTTTTTTTTTTTTTTTTTTTTTTTTTTTTTTTTTTTTTTTTTTTTTTTTTTTTTTTTTTTTTTTTTTTTTTTTTTTTTTTTTTTTTTTTTTTTTTTTTTTTTTTTTTTTTTTTTTTTTTTTTTTTTTTTTTTTTTTTTTTTTTTTTTTTTTTTTTTTTTTTTTTTTTTTTTTTTTTTTTTTTTTTTTTTTTTTTTTTTTTTTTTTTTTTTTTTTTTTTTTTTTTTTTTTTTTTTTTTTTTTTTTTTTTTTTTTTTTTTTTTTTTTTTTTTTTTTTTTTTTTTTTTTTTTTTTTTTTTTTTTTTTTTTTTTTTTTTTTTTTTTTTTTTTTTTTTTTTTTTTTTTTTTTTTTTTTTTTTTTTTTTTTTTTTTTTTTTTTTTTTTTTTTTTTTTTTTTTTTTTTTTTTTTTTTTTTTTTTTTTTTTTTTTTTTTTTTTTTTTTTTTTTTTTTTTTTTTTTTTTTTTTTTTTTTTTTTTTTTTTTTTTTTTTTTTTTTTTTTTTTTTTTTTTTTTTTTTTTTTTTTTTTTTTTTTTTTTTTTTTTTTTTTTTTTTTTTTTTTTTTTTTTTTTTTTTTTTTTTTTTTTTTTTTTTTTTTTTTTTTTTTTTTTTTTTTTTTTTTTTTTTTTTTTTTTTTTTTTTTTTTTTTTTTTTTTTTTTTTTTTTTTTTTTTTTTTTTTTTTTTTTTTTTTTTTTTTTTTTTTTTTTTTTTTTTTTTTTTTTTTTTTTTTTTTTTTTTTTTTTTTTTTTTTTTTTTTTTTTTTTTTTTTTTTTTTTTTTTTTTTTTTTTTTTTTTTTTTTTTTTTTTTTTTTTTTTTTTTTTTTTTTTTTTTTTTTTTTTTTTTTTTTTTTTTTTTTTTTTTTTTTTTTTTTTTTTTTTTTTTTTTTTTTTTTTTTTTTTTTTTTTTTTTTTTTTTTTTTTTTTTTTTTTTTTTTTTTTTTTTTTTTTTTTTTTTTTTTTTTTTTTTTTTTTTTTTTTTTTTTTTTTTTTTTTTTTTTTTTTTTTTTTTTTTTTTTTTTTTTTTTTTTTTTTTTTTTTTTTTTTTTTTTTTTTTTTTTTTTTTTTTTTTTTTTTTTTTTTTTTTTTTTTTTTTTTTTTTTTTTTTTTTTTTTTTTTTTTTTTTTTTTTTTTTTTTTTTTTTTTTTTTTTTTTTTTTTTTTTTTTTTTTTTTTTTTTTTTTTTTTTTTTTTTTTTTTTTTTTTTTTTTTTTTTTTTTTTTTTTTTTTTTTTTTTTTTTTTTTTTTTTTTTTTTTTTTTTTTTTTTTTTTTTTTTTTTTTTTTTTTTTTTTTTTTTTTTTTTTTTTTTTTTTTTTTTTTTTTTTTTTTTTTTTTTTTTTTTTTTTTTTTTTTTTTTTTTTTTTTTTTTTTTTTTTTTTTTTTTTTTTTTTTTTTTTTTTTTTTTTTTTTTTTTTTTTTTTTTTTTTTTTTTTTTTTTTTTTTTTTTTTTTTTTTTTTTTTTTTTTTTTTTTTTTTTTTTTTTTTTTTTTTTTTTTTTTTTTTTTTTTTTTTTTTTTTTTTTTTTTTTTTTTTTTTTTTTTTTTTTTTTTTTTTTTTTTTTTTTTTTTTTTTTTTTTTTTTTTTTTTTTTTTTTTTTTTTTTTTTTTTTTTTTTTTTTTTTTTTTTTTTTTTTTTTTTTTTTTTTTTTTTTTTTTTTTTTTTTTTTTTTTTTTTTTTTTTTTTTTTTTTTTTTTTTTTTTTTTTTTTTTTTTTTTTTTTTTTTTTTTTTTTTTTTTTTTTTTTTTTTTTTTTTTTTTTTTTTTTTTTTTTTTTTTTTTTTTTTTTTTTTTTTTTTTTTTTTTTTTTTTTTTTTTTTTTTTTTTTTTTTTTTTTTTTTTTTTTTTTTTTTTTTTTTTTTTTTTTTTTTTTTTTTTTTTTTTTTTTTTTTTTTTTTTTTTTTTTTTTTTTTTTTTTTTTTTTTTTTTTTTTTTTTTTTTTTTTTTTTTTTTTTTTTTTTTTTTTTTTTTTTTTTTTTTTTTTTTTTTTTTTTTTTTTTTTTTTTTTTTTTTTTTTTTTTTTTTTTTTTTTTTTTTTTTTTTTTTTTTTTTTTTTTTTTTTTTTTTTTTTTTTTTTTTTTTTTTTTTTTTTTTTTTTTTTTTTTTTTTTTTTTTTTTTTTTTTTTTTTTTTTTTTTTTTTTTTTTTTTTTTTTTTTTTTTTTTTTTTTTTTTTTTTTTTTTTTTTTTTTTTTTTTTTTTTTTTTTTTTTTTTTTTTTTTTTTTTTTTTTTTTTTTTTTTTTTTTTTTTTTTTTTTTTTTTTTTTTTTTTTTTTTTTTTTTTTTTTTTTTTTTTTTTTTTTTTTTTTTTTTTTTTTTTTTTTTTTTTTTTTTTTTTTTTTTTTTTTTTTTTTTTTTTTTTTTTTTTTTTTTTTTTTTTTTTTTTTTTTTTTTTTTTTTTTTTTTTTTTTTTTTTTTTTTTTTTTTTTTTTTTTTTTTTTTTTTTTTTTTTTTTTTTTTTTTTTTTTTTTTTTTTTTTTTTTTTTTTTTTTTTTTTTTTTTTTTTTTTTTTTTTTTTTTTTTTTTTTTTTTTTTTTTTTTTTTTTTTTTTTTTTTTTTTTTTTTTTTTTTTTTTTTTTTTTTTTTTTTTTTTTTTTTTTTTTTTTTTTTTTTTTTTTTTTTTTTTTTTTTTTTTTTTTTTTTTTTTTTTTTTTTTTTTTTTTTTTTTTTTTTTTTTTTTTTTTTTTTTTTTTTTTTTTTTTTTTTTTTTTTTTTTTTTTTTTTTTTTTTTTTTTTTTTTTTTTTTTTTTTTTTTTTTTTTTTTTTTTTTTTTTTTTTTTTTTTTTTTTTTTTTTTTTTTTTTTTTTTTTTTTTTTTTTTTTTTTTTTTTTTTTTTTTTTTTTTTTTTTTTTTTTTTTTTTTTTTTTTTTTTTTTTTTTTTTTTTTTTTTTTTTTTTTTTTTTTTTTTTTTTTTTTTTTTTTTTTTTTTTTTTTTTTTTTTTTTTTTTTTTTTTTTTTTTTTTTTTTTTTTTTTTTTTTTTTTTTTTTTTTTTTTTTTTTTTTTTTTTTTTTTTTTTTTTTTTTTTTTTTTTTTTTTTTTTTTTTTTTTTTTTTTTTTTTTTTTTTTTTTTTTTTTTTTTTTTTTTTTTTTTTTTTTTTTTTTTTTTTTTTTTTTTTTTTTTTTTTTTTTTTTTTTTTTTTTTTTTTTTTTTTTTTTTTTTTTTTTTTTTTTTTTTTTTTTTTTTTTTTTTTTTTTTTTTTTTTTTTTTTTTTTTTTTTTTTTTTTTTTTTTTTTTTTTTTTTTTTTTTTTTTTTTTTTTTTTTTTTTTTTTTTTTTTTTTTTTTTTTTTTTTTTTTTTTTTTTTTTTTTTTTTTTTTTTTTTTTTTTTTTTTTTTTTTTTTTTTTTTTTTTTTTTTTTTTTTTTTTTTTTTTTTTTTTTTTTTTTTTTTTTTTTTTTTTTTTTTTTTTTTTTTTTTTTTTTTTTTTTTTTTTTTTTTTTTTTTTTTTTTTTTTTTTTTTTTTTTTTTTTTTTTTTTTTTTTTTTTTTTTTTTTTTTTTTTTTTTTTTTTTTTTTTTTTTTTTTTTTTTTTTTTTTTTTTTTTTTTTTTTTTTTTTTTTTTTTTTTTTTTTTTTTTTTTTTTTTTTTTTTTTTTTTTTTTTTTTTTTTTTTTTTTTTTTTTTTTTTTTTTTTTTTTTTTTTTTTTTTTTTTTTTTTTTTTTTTTTTTTTTTTTTTTTTTTTTTTTTTTTTTTTTTTTTTTTTTTTTTTTTTTTTTTTTTTTTTTTTTTTTTTTTTTTTTTTTTTTTTTTTTTTTTTTTTTTTTTTTTTTTTTTTTTTTTTTTTTTTTTTTTTTTTTTTTTTTTTTTTTTTTTTTTTTTTTTTTTTTTTTTTTTTTTTTTTTTTTTTTTTTTTTTTTTTTTTTTTTTTTTTTTTTTTTTTTTTTTTTTTTTTTTTTTTTTTTTTTTTTTTTTTTTTTTTTTTTTTTTTTTTTTTTTTTTTTTTTTTTTTTTTTTTTTTTTTTTTTTTTTTTTTTTTTTTTTTTTTTTTTTTTTTTTTTTTTTTTTTTTTTTTTTTTTTTTTTTTTTTTTTTTTTTTTTTTTTTTTTTTTTTTTTTTTTTTTTTTTTTTTTTTTTTTTTTTTTTTTTTTTTTTTTTTTTTTTTTTTTTTTTTTTTTTTTTTTTTTTTTTTTTTTTTTTTTTTTTTTTTTTTTTTTTTTTTTTTTTTTTTTTTTTTTTTTTTTTTTTTTTTTTTTTTTTTTTTTTTTTTTTTTTTTTTTTTTTTTTTTTTTTTTTTTTTTTTTTTTTTTTTTTTTTTTTTTTTTTTTTTTTTTTTTTTTTTTTTTTTTTTTTTTTTTTTTTTTTTTTTTTTTTTTTTTTTTTTTTTTTTTTTTTTTTTTTTTTTTTTTTTTTTTTTTTTTTTTTTTTTTTTTTTTTTTTTTTTTTTTTTTTTTTTTTTTTTTTTTTTTTTTTTTTTTTTTTTTTTTTTTTTTTTTTTTTTTTTTTTTTTTTTTTTTTTTTTTTTTTTTTTTTTTTTTTTTTTTTTTTTTTTTTTTTTTTTTTTTTTTTTTTTTTTTTTTTTTTTTTTTTTTTTTTTTTTTTTTTTTTTTTTTTTTTTTTTTTTTTTTTTTTTTTTTTTTTTTTTTTTTTTTTTTTTTTTTTTTTTTTTTTTTTTTTTTTTTTTTTTTTTTTTTTTTTTTTTTTTTTTTTTTTTTTTTTTTTTTTTTTTTTTTTTTTTTTTTTTTTTTTTTTTTTTTTTTTTTTTTTTTTTTTTTTTTTTTTTTTTTTTTTTTTTTTTTTTTTTTTTTTTTTTTTTTTTTTTTTTTTTTTTTTTTTTTTTTTTTTTTTTTTTTTTTTTTTTTTTTTTTTTTTTTTTTTTTTTTTTTTTTTTTTTTTTTTTTTTTTTTTTTTTTTTTTTTTTTTTTTTTTTTTTTTTTTTTTTTTTTTTTTTTTTTTTTTTTTTTTTTTTTTTTTTTTTTTTTTTTTTTTTTTTTTTTTTTTTTTTTTTTTTTTTTTTTTTTTTTTTTTTTTTTTTTTTTTTTTTTTTTTTTTTTTTTTTTTTTTTTTTTTTTTTTTTTTTTTTTTTTTTTTTTTTTTTTTTTTTTTTTTTTTTTTTTTTTTTTTTTTTTTTTTTTTTTTTTTTTTTTTTTTTTTTTTTTTTTTTTTTTTTTTTTTTTTTTTTTTTTTTTTTTTTTTTTTTTTTTTTTTTTTTTTTTTTTTTTTTTTTTTTTTTTTTTTTTTTTTTTTTTTTTTTTTTTTTTTTTTTTTTTTTTTTTTTTTTTTTTTTTTTTTTTTTTTTTTTTTTTTTTTTTTTTTTTTTTTTTTTTTTTTTTTTTTTTTTTTTTTTTTTTTTTTTTTTTTTTTTTTTTTTTTTTTTTTTTTTTTTTTTTTTTTTTTTTTTTTTTTTTTTTTTTTTTTTTTTTTTTTTTTTTTTTTTTTTTTTTTTTTTTTTTTTTTTTTTTTTTTTTTTTTTTTTTTTTTTTTTTTTTTTTTTTTTTTTTTTTTTTTTTTTTTTTTTTTTTTTTTTTTTTTTTTTTTTTTTTTTTTTTTTTTTTTTTTTTTTTTTTTTTTTTTTTTTTTTTTTTTTTTTTTTTTTTTTTTTTTTTTTTTTTTTTTTTTTTTTTTTTTTTTTTTTTTTTTTTTTTTTTTTTTTTTTTTTTTTTTTTTTTTTTTTTTTTTTTTTTTTTTTTTTTTTTTTTTTTTTTTTTTTTTTTTTTTTTTTTTTTTTTTTTTTTTTTTTTTTTTTTTTTTTTTTTTTTTTTTTTTTTTTTTTTTTTTTTTTTTTTTTTTTTTTTTTTTTTTTTTTTTTTTTTTTTTTTTTTTTTTTTTTTTTTTTTTTTTTTTTTTTTTTTTTTTTTTTTTTTTTTTTTTTTTTTTTTTTTTTTTTTTTTTTTTTTTTTTTTTTTTTTTTTTTTTTTTTTTTTTTTTTTTTTTTTTTTTTTTTTTTTTTTTTTTTTTTTTTTTTTTTTTTTTTTTTTTTTTTTTTTTTTTTTTTTTTTTTTTTTTTTTTTTTTTTTTTTTTTTTTTTTTTTTTTTTTTTTTTTTTTTTTTTTTTTTTTTTTTTTTTTTTTTTTTTTTTTTTTTTTTTTTTTTTTTTTTTTTTTTTTTTTTTTTTTTTTTTTTTTTTTTTTTTTTTTTTTTTTTTTTTTTTTTTTTTTTTTTTTTTTTTTTTTTTTTTTTTTTTTTTTTTTTTTTTTTTTTTTTTTTTTTTTTTTTTTTTTTTTTTTTTTTTTTTTTTTTTTTTTTTTTTTTTTTTTTTTTTTTTTTTTTTTTTTTTTTTTTTTTTTTTTTTTTTTTTTTTTTTTTTTTTTTTTTTTTTTTTTTTTTTTTTTTTTTTTTTTTTTTTTTTTTTTTTTTTTTTTTTTTTTTTTTTTTTTTTTTTTTTTTTTTTTTTTTTTTTTTTTTTTTTTTTTTTTTTTTTTTTTTTTTTTTTTTTTTTTTTTTTTTTTTTTTTTTTTTTTTTTTTTTTTTTTTTTTTTTTTTTTTTTTTTTTTTTTTTTTTTTTTTTTTTTTTTTTTTTTTTTTTTTTTTTTTTTTTTTTTTTTTTTTTTTTTTTTTTTTTTTTTTTTTTTTTTTTTTTTTTTTTTTTTTTTTTTTTTTTTTTTTTTTTTTTTTTTTTTTTTTTTTTTTTTTTTTTTTTTTTTTTTTTTTTTTTTTTTTTTTTTTTTTTTTTTTTTTTTTTTTTTTTTTTTTTTTTTTTTTTTTTTTTTTTTTTTTTTTTTTTTTTTTTTTTTTTTTTTTTTTTTTTTTTTTTTTTTTTTTTTTTTTTTTTTTTTTTTTTTTTTTTTTTTTTTTTTTTTTTTTTTTTTTTTTTTTTTTTTTTTTTTTTTTTTTTTTTTTTTTTTTTTTTTTTTTTTTTTTTTTTTTTTTTTTTTTTTTTTTTTTTTTTTTTTTTTTTTTTTTTTTTTTTTTTTTTTTTTTTTTTTTTTTTTTTTTTTTTTTTTTTTTTTTTTTTTTTTTTTTTTTTTTTTTTTTTTTTTTTTTTTTTTTTTTTTTTTTTTTTTTTTTTTTTTTTTTTTTTTTTTTTTTTTTTTTTTTTTTTTTTTTTTTTTTTTTTTTTTTTTTTTTTTTTTTTTTTTTTTTTTTTTTTTTTTTTTTTTTTTTTTTTTTTTTTTTTTTTTTTTTTTTTTTTTTTTTTTTTTTTTTTTTTTTTTTTTTTTTTTTTTTTTTTTTTTTTTTTTTTTTTTTTTTTTTTTTTTTTTTTTTTTTTTTTTTTTTTTTTTTTTTTTTTTTTTTTTTTTTTTTTTTTTTTTTTTTTTTTTTTTTTTTTTTTTTTTTTTTTTTTTTTTTTTTTTTTTTTTTTTTTTTTTTTTTTTTTTTTTTTTTTTTTTTTTTTTTTTTTTTTTTTTTTTTTTTTTTTTTTTTTTTTTTTTTTTTTTTTTTTTTTTTTTTTTTTTTTTTTTTTTTTTTTTTTTTTTTTTTTTTTTTTTTTTTTTTTTTTTTTTTTTTTTTTTTTTTTTTTTTTTTTTTTTTTTTTTTTTTTTTTTTTTTTTTTTTTTTTTTTTTTTTTTTTTTTTTTTTTTTTTTTTTTTTTTTTTTTTTTTTTTTTTTTTTTTTTTTTTTTTTTTTTTTTTTTTTTTTTTTTTTTTTTTTTTTTTTTTTTTTTTTTTTTTTTTTTTTTTTTTTTTTTTTTTTTTTTTTTTTTTTTTTTTTTTTTTTTTTTTTTTTTTTTTTTTTTTTTTTTTTTTTTTTTTTTTTTTTTTTTTTTTTTTTTTTTTTTTTTTTTTTTTTTTTTTTTTTTTTTTTTTTTTTTTTTTTTTTTTTTTTTTTTTTTTTTTTTTTTTTTTTTTTTTTTTTTTTTTTTTTTTTTTTTTTTTTTTTTTTTTTTTTTTTTTTTTTTTTTTTTTTTTTTTTTTTTTTTTTTTTTTTTTTTTTTTTTTTTTTTTTTTTTTTTTTTTTTTTTTTTTTTTTTTTTTTTTTTTTTTTTTTTTTTTTTTTTTTTTTTTTTTTTTTTTTTTTTTTTTTTTTTTTTTTTTTTTTTTTTTTTTTTTTTTTTTTTTTTTTTTTTTTTTTTTTTTTTTTTTTTTTTTTTTTTTTTTTTTTTTTTTTTTTTTTTTTTTTTTTTTTTTTTTTTTTTTTTTTTTTTTTTTTTTTTTTTTTTTTTTTTTTTTTTTTTTTTTTTTTTTTTTTTTTTTTTTTTTTTTTTTTTTTTTTTTTTTTTTTTTTTTTTTTTTTTTTTTTTTTTTTTTTTTTTTTTTTTTTTTTTTTTTTTTTTTTTTTTTTTTTTTTTTTTTTTTTTTTTTTTTTTTTTTTTTTTTTTTTTTTTTTTTTTTTTTTTTTTTTTTTTTTTTTTTTTTTTTTTTTTTTTTTTTTTTTTTTTTTTTTTTTTTTTTTTTTTTTTTTTTTTTTTTTTTTTTTTTTTTTTTTTTTTTTTTTTTTTTTTTTTTTTTTTTTTTTTTTTTTTTTTTTTTTTTTTTTTTTTTTTTTTTTTTTTTTTTTTTTTTTTTTTTTTTTTTTTTTTTTTTTTTTTTTTTTTTTTTTTTTTTTTTTTTTTTTTTTTTTTTTTTTTTTTTTTTTTTTTTTTTTTTTTTTTTTTTTTTTTTTTTTTTTTTTTTTTTTTTTTTTTTTTTTTTTTTTTTTTTTTTTTTTTTTTTTTTTTTTTTTTTTTTTTTTTTTTTTTTTTTTTTTTTTTTTTTTTTTTTTTTTTTTTTTTTTTTTTTTTTTTTTTTTTTTTTTTTTTTTTTTTTTTTTTTTTTTTTTTTTTTTTTTTTTTTTTTTTTTTTTTTTTTTTTTTTTTTTTTTTTTTTTTTTTTTTTTTTTTTTTTTTTTTTTTTTTTTTTTTTTTTTTTTTTTTTTTTTTTTTTTTTTTTTTTTTTTTTTTTTTTTTTTTTTTTTTTTTTTTTTTTTTTTTTTTTTTTTTTTTTTTTTTTTTTTTTTTTTTTTTTTTTTTTTTTTTTTTTTTTTTTTTTTTTTTTTTTTTTTTTTTTTTTTTTTTTTTTTTTTTTTTTTTTTTTTTTTTTTTTTTTTTTTTTTTTTTTTTTTTTTTTTTTTTTTTTTTTTTTTTTTTTTTTTTTTTTTTTTTTTTTTTTTTTTTTTTTTTTTTTTTTTTTTTTTTTTTTTTTTTTTTTTTTTTTTTTTTTTTTTTTTTTTTTTTTTTTTTTTTTTTTTTTTTTTTTTTTTTTTTTTTTTTTTTTTTTTTTTTTTTTTTTTTTTTTTTTTTTTTTTTTTTTTTTTTTTTTTTTTTTTTTTTTTTTTTTTTTTTTTTTTTTTTTTTTTTTTTTTTTTTTTTTTTTTTTTTTTTTTTTTTTTTTTTTTTTTTTTTTTTTTTTTTTTTTTTTTTTTTTTTTTTTTTTTTTTTTTTTTTTTTTTTTTTTTTTTTTTTTTTTTTTTTTTTTTTTTTTTTTTTTTTTTTTTTTTTTTTTTTTTTTTTTTTTTTTTTTTTTTTTTTTTTTTTTTTTTTTTTTTTTTTTTTTTTTTTTTTTTTTTTTTTTTTTTTTTTTTTTTTTTTTTTTTTTTTTTTTTTTTTTTTTTTTTTTTTTTTTTTTTTTTTTTTTTTTTTTTTTTTTTTTTTTTTTTTTTTTTTTTTTTTTTTTTTTTTTTTTTTTTTTTTTTTTTTTTTTTTTTTTTTTTTTTTTTTTTTTTTTTTTTTTTTTTTTTTTTTTTTTTTTTTTTTTTTTTTTTTTTTTTTTTTTTTTTTTTTTTTTTTTTTTTTTTTTTTTTTTTTTTTTTTTTTTTTTTTTTTTTTTTTTTTTTTTTTTTTTTTTTTTTTTTTTTTTTTTTTTTTTTTTTTTTTTTTTTTTTTTTTTTTTTTTTTTTTTTTTTTTTTTTTTTTTTTTTTTTTTTTTTTTTTTTTTTTTTTTTTTTTTTTTTTTTTTTTTTTTTTTTTTTTTTTTTTTTTTTTTTTTTTTTTTTTTTTTTTTTTTTTTTTTTTTTTTTTTTTTTTTTTTTTTTTTTTTTTTTTTTTTTTTTTTTTTTTTTTTTTTTTTTTTTTTTTTTTTTTTTTTTTTTTTTTTTTTTTTTTTTTTTTTTTTTTTTTTTTTTTTTTTTTTTTTTTTTTTTTTTTTTTTTTTTTTTTTTTTTTTTTTTTTTTTTTTTTTTTTTTTTTTTTTTTTTTTTTTTTTTTTTTTTTTTTTTTTTTTTTTTTTTTTTTTTTTTTTTTTTTTTTTTTTTTTTTTTTTTTTTTTTTTTTTTTTTTTTTTTTTTTTTTTTTTTTTTTTTTTTTTTTTTTTTTTTTTTTTTTTTTTTTTTTTTTTTTTTTTTTTTTTTTTTTTTTTTTTTTTTTTTTTTTTTTTTTTTTTTTTTTTTTTTTTTTTTTTTTTTTTTTTTTTTTTTTTTTTTTTTTTTTTTTTTTTTTTTTTTTTTTTTTTTTTTTTTTTTTTTTTTTTTTTTTTTTTTTTTTTTTTTTTTTTTTTTTTTTTTTTTTTTTTTTTTTTTTTTTTTTTTTTTTTTTTTTTTTTTTTTTTTTTTTTTTTTTTTTTTTTTTTTTTTTTTTTTTTTTTTTTTTTTTTTTTTTTTTTTTTTTTTTTTTTTTTTTTTTTTTTTTTTTTTTTTTTTTTTTTTTTTTTTTTTTTTTTTTTTTTTTTTTTTTTTTTTTTTTTTTTTTTTTTTTTTTTTTTTTTTTTTTTTTTTTTTTTTTTTTTTTTTTTTTTTTTTTTTTTTTTTTTTTTTTTTTTTTTTTTTTTTTTTTTTTTTTTTTTTTTTTTTTTTTTTTTTTTTTTTTTTTTTTTTTTTTTTTTTTTTTTTTTTTTTTTTTTTTTTTTTTTTTTTTTTTTTTTTTTTTTTTTTTTTTTTTTTTTTTTTTTTTTTTTTTTTTTTTTTTTTTTTTTTTTTTTTTTTTTTTTTTTTTTTTTTTTTTTTTTTTTTTTTTTTTTTTTTTTTTTTTTTTTTTTTTTTTTTTTTTTTTTTTTTTTTTTTTTTTTTTTTTTTTTTTTTTTTTTTTTTTTTTTTTTTTTTTTTTTTTTTTTTTTTTTTTTTTTTTTTTTTTTTTTTTTTTTTTTTTTTTTTTTTTTTTTTTTTTTTTTTTTTTTTTTTTTTTTTTTTTTTTTTTTTTTTTTTTTTTTTTTTTTTTTTTTTTTTTTTTTTTTTTTTTTTTTTTTTTTTTTTTTTTTTTTTTTTTTTTTTTTTTTTTTTTTTTTTTTTTTTTTTTTTTTTTTTTTTTTTTTTTTTTTTTTTTTTTTTTTTTTTTTTTTTTTTTTTTTTTTTTTTTTTTTTTTTTTTTTTTTTTTTTTTTTTTTTTTTTTTTTTTTTTTTTTTTTTTTTTTTTTTTTTTTTTTTTTTTTTTTTTTTTTTTTTTTTTTTTTTTTTTTTTTTTTTTTTTTTTTTTTTTTTTTTTTTTTTTTTTTTTTTTTTTTTTTTTTTTTTTTTTTTTTTTTTTTTTTTTTTTTTTTTTTTTTTTTTTTTTTTTTTTTTTTTTTTTTTTTTTTTTTTTTTTTTTTTTTTTTTTTTTTTTTTTTTTTTTTTTTTTTTTTTTTTTTTTTTTTTTTTTTTTTTTTTTTTTTTTTTTTTTTTTTTTTTTTTTTTTTTTTTTTTTTTTTTTTTTTTTTTTTTTTTTTTTTTTTTTTTTTTTTTTTTTTTTTTTTTTTTTTTTTTTTTTTTTTTTTTTTTTTTTTTTTTTTTTTTTTTTTTTTTTTTTTTTTTTTTTTTTTTTTTTTTTTTTTTTTTTTTTTTTTTTTTTTTTTTTTTTTTTTTTTTTTTTTTTTTTTTTTTTTTTTTTTTTTTTTTTTTTTTTTTTTTTTTTTTTTTTTTTTTTTTTTTTTTTTTTTTTTTTTTTTTTTTTTTTTTTTTTTTTTTTTTTTTTTTTTTTTTTTTTTTTTTTTTTTTTTTTTTTTTTTTTTTTTTTTTTTTTTTTTTTTTTTTTTTTTTTTTTTTTTTTTTTTTTTTTTTTTTTTTTTTTTTTTTTTTTTTTTTTTTTTTTTTTTTTTTTTTTTTTTTTTTTTTTTTTTTTTTTTTTTTTTTTTTTTTTTTTTTTTTTTTTTTTTTTTTTTTTTTTTTTTTTTTTTTTTTTTTTTTTTTTTTTTTTTTTTTTTTTTTTTTTTTTTTTTTTTTTTTTTTTTTTTTTTTTTTTTTTTTTTTTTTTTTTTTTTTTTTTTTTTTTTTTTTTTTTTTTTTTTTTTTTTTTTTTTTTTTTTTTTTTTTTTTTTTTTTTTTTTTTTTTTTTTTTTTTTTTTTTTTTTTTTTTTTTTTTTTTTTTTTTTTTTTTTTTTTTTTTTTTTTTTTTTTTTTTTTTTTTTTTTTTTTTTTTTTTTTTTTTTTTTTTTTTTTTTTTTTTTTTTTTTTTTTTTTTTTTTTTTTTTTTTTTTTTTTTTTTTTTTTTTTTTTTTTTTTTTTTTTTTTTTTTTTTTTTTTTTTTTTTTTTTTTTTTTTTTTTTTTTTTTTTTTTTTTTTTTTTTTTTTTTTTTTTTTTTTTTTTTTTTTTTTTTTTTTTTTTTTTTTTTTTTTTTTTTTTTTTTTTTTTTTTTTTTTTTTTTTTTTTTTTTTTTTTTTTTTTTTTTTTTTTTTTTTTTTTTTTTTTTTTTTTTTTTTTTTTTTTTTTTTTTTTTTTTTTTTTTTTTTTTTTTTTTTTTTTTTTTTTTTTTTTTTTTTTTTTTTTTTTTTTTTTTTTTTTTTTTTTTTTTTTTTTTTTTTTTTTTTTTTTTTTTTTTTTTTTTTTTTTTTTTTTTTTTTTTTTTTTTTTTTTTTTTTTTTTTTTTTTTTTTTTTTTTTTTTTTTTTTTTTTTTTTTTTTTTTTTTTTTTTTTTTTTTTTTTTTTTTTTTTTTTTTTTTTTTTTTTTTTTTTTTTTTTTTTTTTTTTTTTTTTTTTTTTTTTTTTTTTTTTTTTTTTTTTTTTTTTTTTTTTTTTTTTTTTTTTTTTTTTTTTTTTTTTTTTTTTTTTTTTTTTTTTTTTTTTTTTTTTTTTTTTTTTTTTTTTTTTTTTTTTTTTTTTTTTTTTTATTTTTTTTTTTTTTTTTTTTTTTTTTTTTTTTTTTTTTTTTTTTTTTTTTTTTTTTTTTTTTTTTTTTTTTTTTTTTTTTTTTTTTTTTTTTTTTTTTTTTTTTTTTTTTTTTTTTTTTTTTTTTTTTTTTTTTTTTTTTTTTTTTTTTTTTTTTTTTTTTTTTTTTTTTTTTTTTTTTTTTTTTTTTTTTTTTTTTTTTTTTTTTTTTTTTTTTTTTTTTTTTTTTTTTTTTTTTTTTTTTTTTTTTTTTTTTTTTTTTTTTTTTTTTTTTTTTTTTTTTTTTTTTTTTTTTTTTTTTTTTTTTTTTTTTTTTTTTTTTTTTTTTTTTTTTTTTTTTTTTTTTTTTTTTTTTTTTTTTTTTTTTTTTTTTTTTTTTTTTTTTTTTTTTTTTTTTTTTTTTTTTTTTTTTTTTTTTTTTTTTTTTTTTTTTTTTTTTTTTTTTTTTTTTTTTTTTTTTTTTTTTTTTTTTTTTTTTTTTTTTTTTTTTTTTTTTTTTTTTTTTTTTTTTTTTTTTTTTTTTTTTTTTTTTTTTTTTTTTTTTTTTTTTTTTTTTTTTTTTTTTTTTTTTTTTTTTTTTTTTTTTTTTTTTTTTTTTTTTTTTTTTTTTTTTTTTTTTTTTTTTTTTTTTTTTTTTTTTTTTTTTTTTTTTTTTTTTTTTTTTTTTTTTTTTTTTTTTTTTTTTTTTTTTTTTTTTTTTTTTTTTTTTTTTTTTTTTTTTTTTTTTTTTTTTTTTTTTTTTTTTTTTTTTTTTTTTTTTTTTTTTTTTTTTTTTTTTTTTTTTTTTTTTTTTTTTTTTTTTTTTTTTTTTTTTTTTTTTTTTTTTTTTTTTTTTTTTTTTTTTTTTTTTTTTTTTTTTTTTTTTTTTTTTTTTTTTTTTTTTTTTTTTTTTTTTTTTTTTTTTTTTTTTTTTTTTTTTTTTTTTTTTTTTTTTTTTTTTTTTTTTTTTTTTTTTTTTTTTTTTTTTTTTTTTTTTTTTTTTTTTTTTTTTTTTTTTTTTTTTTTTTTTTTTTTTTTTTTTTTTTTTTTTTTTTTTTTTTTTTTTTTTTTTTTTTTTTTTTTTTTTTTTTTTTTTTTTTTTTTTTTTTTTTTTTTTTTTTTTTTTTTTTTTTTTTTTTTTTTTTTTTTTTTTTTTTTTTTTTTTTTTTTTTTTTTTTTTTTTTTTTTTTTTTTTTTTTTTTTTTTTTTTTTTTTTTTTTTTTTTTTTTTTTTTTTTTTTTTTTTTTTTTTTTTTTTTTTTTTTTTTTTTTTTTTTTTTTTTTTTTTTTTTTTTTTTTTTTTTTTTTTTTTTTTTTTTTTTTTTTTTTTTTTTTTTTTTTTTTTTTTTTTTTTTTTTTTTTTTTTTTTTTTTTTTTTTTTTTTTTTTTTTTTTTTTTTTTTTTTTTTTTTTTTTTTTTTTTTTTTTTTTTTTTTTTTTTTTTTTTTTTTTTTTTTTTTTTTTTTTTTTTTTTTTTTTTTTTTTTTTTTTTTTTTTTTTTTTTTTTTTTTTTTTTTTTTTTTTTTTTTTTTTTTTTTTTTTTTTTTTTTTTTTTTTTTTTTTTTTTTTTTTTTTTTTTTTTTTTTTTTTTTTTTTTTTTTTTTTTTTTTTTTTTTTTTTTTTTTTTTTTTTTTTTTTTTTTTTTTTTTTTTTTTTTTTTTTTTTTTTTTTTTTTTTTTTTTTTTTTTTTTTTTTTTTTTTTTTTTTTTTTTTTTTTTTTTTTTTTTTTTTTTTTTTTTTTTTTTTTTTTTTTTTTTTTTTTTTTTTTTTTTTTTTTTTTTTTTTTTTTTTTTTTTTTTTTTTTTTTTTTTTTTTTTTTTTTTTTTTTTTTTTTTTTTTTTTTTTTTTTTTTTTTTTTTTTTTTTTTTTTTTTTTTTTTTTTTTTTTTTTTTTTTTTTTTTTTTTTTTTTTTTTTTTTTTTTTTTTTTTTTTTTTTTTTTTTTTTTTTTTTTTTTTTTTTTTTTTTTTTTTTTTTTTTTTTTTTTTTTTTTTTTTTTTTTTTTTTTTTTTTTTTTTTTTTTTTTTTTTTTTTTTTTTTTTTTTTTTTTTTTTTTTTTTTTTTTTTTTTTTTTTTTTTTTTTTTTTTTTTTTTTTTTTTTTTTTTTTTTTTTTTTTTTTTTTTTTTTTTTTTTTTTTTTTTTTTTTTTTTTTTTTTTTTTTTTTTTTTTTTTTTTTTTTTTTTTTTTTTTTTTTTTTTTTTTTTTTTTTTTTTTTTTTTTTTTTTTTTTTTTTTTTTTTTTTTTTTTTTTTTTTTTTTTTTTTTTTTTTTTTTTTTTTTTTTTTTTTTTTTTTTTTTTTTTTTTTTTTTTTTTTTTTTTTTTTTTTTTTTTATTTTTTTTTTTTTTTTTTTTTTTTTTTTTTTTTTTTTTTTTTTTTTTTTTTTTTTTTTTTTTTTTTTTTTTTTTTTTTTTTTTTTTTTTTTTTTTTTTTTTTTTTTTTTTTTTTTTTTTTTTTTTTTTTTTTTTTTTTTTTTTTTTTTTTTTTTTTTTTTTTTTTTTTTTTTTTTTTTTTTTTTTTTTTTTTTTTTTTTTTTTTTTTTTTTTTTTTTTTTTTTTTTTTTTTTTTTTTTTTTTTTTTTTTTTTTTTTTTTTTTTTTTTTTTTTTTTTTTTTTTTTTTTTTTTTTTTTTTTTTTTTTTTTTTTTTTTTTTTTTTTTTTTTTTTTTTTTTTTTTTTTTTTTTTTTTTTTTTTTTTTTTTTTTTTTTTTTTTTTTTTTTTTTTTTTTTTTTTTTTTTTTTTTTTTTTTTTTTTTTTTTTTTTTTTTTTTTTTTTTTTTTTTTTTTTTTTTTTTTTTTTTTTTTTTTTTTTTTTTTTTTTTTTTTTTTTTTTTTTTTTTTTTTTTTTTTTTTTTTTTTTTTTTTTTTTTTTTTTTTTTTTTTTTTTTTTTTTTTTTTTTTTTTTTTTTTTTTTTTTTTTTTTTTTTTTTTTTTTTTTTTTTTTTTTTTTTTTTTTTTTTTTTTTTTTTTTTTTTTTTTTTTTTTTTTTTTTTTTTTTTTTTTTTTTTTTTTTTTTTTTTTTTTTTTTTTTTTTTTTTTTTTTTTTTTTTTTTTTTTTTTTTTTTTTTTTTTTTTTTTTTTTTTTTTTTTTTTTTTTTTTTTTTTTTTTTTTTTTTTTTTTTTTTTTTTTTTTTTTTTTTTTTTTTTTTTTTTTTTTTTTATTTTTTTTTTTTTTTTTTTTTTTTTTTTTTTTTTTTTTTTTTTTTTTTTTTTTTTTTTTTTTTTTTTTTTTTTTTTTTTTTTTTTTTTTTTTTTTTTTTTATTTTTTTTTTTTTTTTTTTTTTTTTTTTTTTTTTTTTTTTTTTTTTTTTTTTTTTTTTTTTTTTTTTTTTTTTTTTTTTTTTTTTTTTTTTTTTTTTTTTTTTTTTTTTTTTTTTTTTTTTTTTTTTTTTTTTTTTTTTTTTTTTTTTTTTTTTTTTTTTTTTTTTTTTTTTTTTTTTTTTTTTTTTTTTTTTTTTTTTTTTTTTTTTTTTTTTTTTTTTTTTTTTTTTTTTTTTTTTTTTTTTTTTTTTTTTTTTTTTTTTTTTTTTTTTTTTTTTTTTTTTTTTTTTTTTTTTTTTTTTTTTTTTTTTTTTTTTTTTTTTTTATTTTTTTTTTTTTTTTTTTTTTTTTTTTTTTTTTTTTTTTTTTTTTTTTTTTTTTTTTTTTTTTTTTTTTTTTTTTTTTTTTTTTTTTTTTTTTTTTTTTTTTTTTTTTTTTTTTTTTTTTTTTTTTTTTTTTTTTTTTTTTTTTTTTTTTTTTTTTTTTTTTTTTTTTTTTTTTTTTTTTTTTTTTTTTTTTTTTTTTTTTTTTTTTTTTTTTTTTTTTTTTTTTTTTTTTTTTTTTTTTTTTTTTTTTTTTTTTTTTTTTTTTTTTTTTTTTTTTTTTTTTTTTTTTTTTTTTTTTTTTTTTTTTTTTTTTTTTTTTTTTTTTTTTTTTTTTTTTTTTTTTTTTTTTTTTTTTTTTTTTTTTTTTTTTTTTTTTTTTTTTTTTTTTTTTTTTTTTTTTTTTTTTTTTTTTTTTTTTTTTTTTTTTTTTTTTTTTTTTTTTTTTTTTTTTTTTTTTTTTTTTTTTTTTTTTTTTTTTTTTTTTTTTTTTTTTTTTTTTTTTTTTTTTTTTTTTTTTTTTTTTTTTTTTTTTTTTTTTTTTTTTTTTTTTTTTTTTTTTTTTTTTTTTTTTTTTTTTTTTTTTTTTTTTTTTTTTTTTTTTTTTTTTTTTTTTTTTTTTTTTTTTTTTTTTTTTTTTTTTTTTTTTTTTTTTTTTTTTTTTTTTTTTTTTTTTTTTTTTTTTTTTTTTTTTTTATTTTTTTTTTTTTTTTTTTTTTTTTTTTTTTTTTTTTTTTTTTTTTTTTTTTTTTTTTTTTTTTTTTTTTTTTTTTTTTTTTTTTTTTTTTTTTTTTTTTTTTTTTTTTTTTTTTTTTTTTTTTTTTTTTTTTTTTTTTTTTTTTTTTTTTTTTTTTTTTTTTTTTTTTTTTTTTTTTTTTTTTTTTTTTTTTTTTTTTTTTTTTTTTTTTTTTTTTTTTTTTTTTTTTTTTTTTTTTTTTTTTTTTTTTTTTTTTTTTTTTTTTTTTTTTTTTTTTTTTTTTTTTTTTTTTTTTTTTTTTTTTTTTTTTTTTTTTTTTTTTTTTTTTTTTTTTTTTTTTTTTTTTTTTTTTTTTTTTTTTTTTTTTTTTTTTTTTTTTTTTTTTTTTTTTTTTTTTTTTTTTTTTTTTTTTTTTTTTTTTTTTTTTTTTTTTTTTTTTTTTTTTTTTTTTTTTTTTTTTTTTTTTTTTTTTTTTTTTTTTTTTTTTTTTTTTTTTTTTTTTTTTTTTTTTTTTTTTTTTTTTTTTTTTTTTTTTTTTTTTTTTTTTTTTTTTTTTTTTTTTTTTTTATTTTTTTTTTTTTTTTTTTTTTTTTTTTTTTTTTTTTTTTTTTTTTTTTTTTTTTTTTTTTTTTTTTTTTTTTTTTTTTTTTTTTTTTTTTTTTTTTTTTTTTTTTTTTTTTTTTTTTTTTTTTTTTTTTTTTTTTTTTTTTTTTTTTTTTTTTTTTTTTTTTTTTTTTTTTTTTTTTTTTTTTTTTTTTTTTTTTTTTTTTTTTTTTTTTTTTTTTTTTTTTTTTTTTTTTTTATTTTTTTTTTTTTTTTTTTTTTTTTTTTTTTTTTTTTTTTTTTTTTTTTTTTTTTTTTTTTTTTTTTTTTTTTTTTTTTTTTTTTTTTTTTTTTTTTTTTTTTTTTTTTTTTTTTTTTTTTTTTTTTTTTTTTTTTTTTTTTTTTTTTTTTTTTTTTTTTTTTTTTTTTTTTTTTTTTTTTTTTTTTTTTTTTTTTTTTTTTTTTTTTTTTTTTTTTTTTTTTTTTTTTTTTTTTTTTTTTTTTTTTTTTTTTTTTTTTTTTTTTTTTTTTTTTTTTTTTTTTTTTTTTTTTTTTTTTTTTTTTTTTTTTTTTTTTTTTTTTTTTTTTTTTTTTTTTTTTTTTTTTTTTTTTTTTTTTTTTTTTTTTTTTTTTTTTTTTTTTTTTTTTTTTTTTTTTTTTTTTTTTTTTTTTTTTTTTTTTTTTTTTTTTTTTTTTTTTTTTTTTTTTTTTTTTTTTTTTTTTTTTTTTTTTTTTTTTTTTTTTTTTTTTTTTTTTTTTTTTTTTTTTTTTTTTTTTTTTTTTTTTTTTTTTTTTTTTTTTTTTTTTTTTTTTTTTTTTTTTTTTTTTTTTTTTTTTTTTTTTTTTTTTTTTTTTTTTTTTTTTTTTTTTTTTTTTTTTTTTTTTTTTTTTTTTTTTTTTTTTTTTTTTTTTTTTTTTTTTTTTTTTTTTTTTTTTTTTTTTTTTTTTTTTTTTTTTTTTTTTTTTTTTTTTTTTTTTTTTTTTTTTTTTTTTTTTTTTTTTTTTTTTTTTTTTTTTTTTTTTTTTTTTTTTTTTTTTTTTTTTTTTTTTTTTTTTTTTTTTTTTTTTTTTTTTTTTTTTTTTTTTTTTTTTTTTTTTTTTTTTTTTTTTTTTTTTTTTTTTTTTTTTTTTTTTTTTTTTTTTTTTTTTTTTTTTTTTTTTTTTTTTTTTTTTTTTTTTTTTTTTTTTTTTTTTTTTTTTTTTTTTTTTTTTTTTTTTTTTTTTTTTTTTTTTTTTTTTTTTTTTTTTTTTTTTTTTTTTTTTTTTTTTTTTTTTTTTTTTTTTTTTTTTTTTTTTTTTTTTTTTTTTTTTTTTTTTTTTTTTTTTTTTTTTTTTTTTTTTTTTTTTTTTTTTTTTTTTTTTTTTTTTTTTTTTTTTTTTTTTTTTTTTTTTTTTTTTTTTTTTTTTTTTTTTTTTTTTTTTTTTTTTTTTTTTTTTTTTTTTTTTTTTTTTTTTTTTTTTTTTTTTTTTTTTTTTTTTTTTTTTTTTTTTTTTTTTTTTTTTTTTTTTTTTTTTTTTTTTTTTTTTTTTTTTTTTTTTTTTTTTTTTTTTTTTTTTTTTTTTTTTTTTTTTTTTTTTTTTTTTTTTTTTTTTTTTTTTTTTTTTTTTTTTTTTTTTTTTTTTTTTTTTTTTTTTTTTTTTTTTTTTTTTTTTTTTTTTTTTTTTTTTTTTTTTTTTTTTTTTTTTTTTTTTTTTTTTTTTTTTTTTTTTTTTTTTTTTTTTTTTTTTTTTTTTTTTTTTTTTTTTTTTTTTTTTTTTTTTTTTTTTTTTTTTTTTTTTTTTTTTTTTTTTTTTTTTTTTTTTTTTTTTTTTTTTTTTTTTTTTTTTTTTTTTTTTTTTTTTTTTTTTTTTTTTTTTTTTTTTTTTTTTTTTTTTTTTTTTTTTTTTTTTTTTTTTTTTTTTTTTTTTTTTTTTTTTTTTTTTTTTTTTTTTTTTTTTTTTTTTTTTTTTTTTTTTTTTTTTTTTTTTTTTTTTTTTTTTTTTTTTTTTTTTTTTTTTTTTTTTTTTTTTTTTTTTTTTTTTTTTTTTTTTTTTTTTTTTTTTTTTTTTTTTTTTTTTTTTTTTTTTTTTTTTTTTTTTTTTTTTTTTTTTTTTTTTTTTTTTTTTTTTTTTTTTTTTTTTTTTTTTTTTTTTTTTTTTTTTTTTTTTTTTTTTTTTTTTTTTTTTTTTTTTTTTTTTTTTTTTTTTTTTTTTTTTTTTTTTTTTTTTTTTTTTTTTTTTTTTTTTTTTTTTTTTTTTTTTTTTTTTTTTTTTTTTTTTTTTTTTTTTTTTTTTTTTTTTTTTTTTTTTTTTTTTTTTTTTTTTTTTTTTTTTTTTTTTTTTTTTTTTTTTTTTTTTTTTTTTTTTTTTTTTTTTTTTTTTTTTTTTTTTTTTTTTTTTTTTTTTTTTTTTTTTTTTTTTTTTTTTTTTTTTTTTTTTTTTTTTTTTTTTTTTTTTTTTTTTTTTTTTTTTTTTTTTTTTTTTTTTTTTTTTTTTTTTTTTTTTTTTTTTTTTTTTTTTTTTTTTTTTTTTTTTTTTTTTTTTTTTTTTTTTTTTTTTTTTTTTTTTTTTTTTTTTTTTTTTTTTTTTTTTTTTTTTTTTTTTTTTTTTTTTTTTTTTTTTTTTTTTTTTTTTTTTTTTTTTTTTTTTTTTTTTTTTTTTTTTTTTTTTTTTTTTTTTTTTTTTTTTTTTTTTTTTTTTTTTTTTTTTTTTTTTTTTTTTTTTTTTTTTTTTTTTTTTTTTTTTTTTTTTTTTTTTTTTTTTTTTTTTTTTTTTTTTTTTTTTTTTTTTTTTTTTTTTTTTTTTTTTTTTTTTTTTTTTTTTTTTTTTTTTTTTTTTTTTTTTTTTTTTTTTTTTTTTTTTTTTTTTTTTTTTTTTTTTTTTTTTTTTTTTTTTTTTTTTTTTTTTTTTTTTTTTTTTTTTTTTTTTTTTTTTTTTTTTTTTTTTTTTTTTTTTTTTTTTTTTTTTTTTTTTTTTTTTTTTTTTTTTTTTTTTTTATTTTTTTTTTTTTTTTTTTTTTTTTTTTTTTTTTTTTTTTTTTTTTTTTTTTTTTTTTTTTTTTTTTTTTTTTTTTTTTTTTTTTTTTTTTTTTTTTTTTTTTTTTTTTTTTTTTTTTTTTTTTTTTTTTTTTTTTTTTTTTTTTTTTTTTTTTTTTTTTTTTTTTTTTTTTTTTTTTTTTTTTTTTTTTTTTTTTTTTTTTTTTTTTTTTTTTTTTTTTTTTTTTTTTTTTTTTTTTTTTTTTTTTTTTTTTTTTTTTTTTTTTTTTTTTTTTTTTTTTTTTTTTTTTTTTTTTTTTTTTTTTTTTTTTTTTTTTTTTTTTTTTTTTTTTTTTTTTTTTTTTTTTTTTTTTTTTTTTTTTTTTTTTTTTTTTTTTTTTTTTTTTTTTTTTTTTTTTTTTTTTTTTTTTTTTTTTTTTTTTTTTTTTTTTTTTTTTTTTTTTTTTTTTTTTTTTTTTTTTTTTTTTTTTTTTTTTTTTTTTTTTTTTTTATTTTTTTTTTTTTTTTTTTTTTTTTTTTTTTTTTTTTTTTTTTTTTTTTTTTTTTTTTTTTTTTTTTTTTATTTTTTTTTTTTTTTTTTTTTTTTTTTTTTTTTTTTTTTTTTTTTTTTTTTATTTTTTTTTTTTTTTTTTTTTTTTTTTTTTTTTTTTTTTTTTTTTTTTTTTTTTTTTTTTTTTTTTTTTTTTTTTTTTTTTTTTTTTTTTTTTTTTTTTTTTTTTTTTTTTTTTTTTTTTTTTTTTTTTTTTTTTTTTTTTTTTTTTTTTTTTTTTTTTTTTTTTTTTTTTTTTTTTTTTTTTTTTTTTTTTTTTTTTTTTTTTTTTTTTTTTTTTTTTTTTTTTTTTTTTTTTTTTTTTTTTTTTTTTTTTTTTTTTTTTTTTTTTTTTTTTTTTTTTATTTTTTTTTTTTTTTTTTTTTTTTTTTTTTTTTTTTTTTTTTTTTTTTTTTTTTTTTTTTTTTTTTTTTTTTTTTTTTTTTTTTTTTTTTTTTTTTTTTTTTTTTTTTTTTTTTTTTTTTTTTTTTTTTTTTTTTTTTTTTTTTTTTTTTTTTTTTTTTTTTTTTTTTTTTTTTTTTTTTTTTTTTTTTTTTTTTTTTTTTTTTTTTTTTTTTTTTTTTTTTTTTTTTTTTTTTTTTTTTTTTTTTTTTTTTTTTTTTTTTTTTTTTTTTTTTTTTTTTTTTTTTTTTTTTTTTTTTTTTTTTTTTTTTTTTTTTTTTTTTTTTTTTTTTTTTTTTTTTTTTTTTTTTTTTTTTTTTTTTTTTTTTTTTTTTTTTTTTTTTTTTTTTTTTTTTTTTTTTTTTTTTTTTTTTTTTTTTTTTTTTTTTTTTTTTTTTTTTTTTTTTTTTTTTTTTTTTTTTTTTTTTTTTTTTTTTTTTTTTTTTTTTTTTTTTTTTTTTTTTTTTTTTTTTTTTTTTTTTTTTTTTTTTTTTTTTTTTTTTTTTTTTTTTTTTTTTTTTTTTTTTTTTTTTTTTTTTTTTTTTTTTTTTTTTTTTTTTTTTTTTTTTTTTTTTTTTTTTTTTTTTTTTTTTTTTTTTTTTTTTTTTTTTTTTTTTTTTTTTTTTTTTTTTTTTTTTTTTTTTTTTTTTTTTTTTTTTTTTTTTTTTTTTTTTTTTTTTTTTTTTTTTTTTTTTTTTTTTTTTTTTTTTTTTTTTTTTTTTTTTTTTTTTTTTTTTTTTTTTTTTTTTTTTTTTTTTTTTTTTTTTTTTTTTTTTTTTTTTTTTTTTTTTTTTTTTTTTTTTTTTTTTTTTTTTTTTTTTTTTTTTTTTTTTTTTTTTTTTTTTTTTTTTTTTTTTTTTTTTTTTTTTTTTTTTTTTTTTTTTTTTTTTTTTTTTTTTTTTTTTTTTTTTTTTTTTTTTTTTTTTTTTTTTTTTTTTTTTTTTTTTTTTTTTTTTTTTTTTTTTTTTTTTTTTTTTTTTTTTTTTTTTTTTTTTTTTTTTTTTTTTTTTTTTTTTTTTTTTTTTTTTTTTTTTTTTTTTTTTTTTTTTTTTTTTTTTTTTTTTTTTTTTTTTTTTTTTTTTTTTTTTTTTTTTTTTTTTTTTTTTTTTTTTTTTTTTTTTTTTTTTTTTTTTTTTTTTTTTTTTTTTTTTTTTTTTTTTTTTTTTTTTTTTTTTTATTTTTTTTTTTTTTTTTTTTTTTTTTTTTTTTTTTTTTTTTTTTTTTTTTTTTTTTTTTTTTTTTTTTTTTTTTTTTTTTTTTTTTTTTTTTTTTTTTTTTTTTTTTTTTTTTTTTTTTTTTTTTTTTTTTTTTTTTTTTTTTTTTTTTTTTTTTTTTTTTTTTTTTTTTTTTTTTTTTTTTTTTTTTTTTTTTTTTTTTTTTTTTTTTTTTTTTTTTTTTTTTTTTTTTTTTTTTTTTTTTTTTTTTTTTTTTTTTTTTTTTTTTTTTTTTTTTTTTTTTTTTTTTTTTTTTTTTTTTTTTTTTATTTTTTTTTTTTTTTTTTTTTTTTTTTTTTTTTTTTTTTTTTTTTTTTTTTTTTTTTTTTTTTTTTTTTTTTTTTTTTTTTTTTTTTTTTTTTTTTTTTTTTTTTTTTTTTTTTTTTTTTTTTTTTTTTTTTTTTTTTTTTTTTTTTTTTTTTTTTTTTTTTTTTTTTTTTTTTTTTTTTTTTTTTTTTTTTTTTTTTTTTTTTTTTTTTTTTTTTTTTTTTTTTTTTTTTTTTTTTTTTTTTTTTTTTTTTTTTTTTTTTTTTTTTTTTTTTTTTTTTTTTTTTTTTTTTTTTTTTTTTTTTTTTTTTTTTTTTTTTTTTTTTTTTTTTTTTTTTTTTTTTTTTTTTTTTTTTTTTTTTTTTTTTTTTTTTTTTTTTTTTTTTTTTTTTTTTTTTTTTTTTTTTTTTTTTTTTTTTTTTTTTTTTTTTTTTTTTTTTTTTTTTTTTTTTTTTTTTTTTTTTTTTTTTTTTTTTTTTTTTTTTTTTTTTTTTTTTTTTTTTTTTTTATTTTTTTTTTTTTTTTTTTTTTTTTTTTTTTTTTTTTTTTTTTTTTTTTTTTTTTTTTTTTTTTTTTTTTTTTTTTTTTTTTTTTTTTTTTTTTTTTTTTTTTTTTTTTTTTTTTTTTTTTTTTTTTTTTTTTTTTTTTTTTTTTTTTTTTTTTTTTTTTTTTTTTTTTTTTTTTTTTTTTTTTTTTATTTTTTTTTTTTTTTTTTTTTTTTTTTTTTTTTTTTTTTTTTTTTTTTTTTTTTTTTTTTTTTTTTTTTTTTTTTTTTTTTTTTTTTTTTTTTTTTTTTTTTTTTTTTTTTTTTTTTTTTTTTTTTTTTTTTTTTTTTTTTTTTTTTTTTTTTTTTTTTTTTTTTTTTTTTTTTTTTTTTTTTTTTTTTTTTTTTTTTTTTTTTTTTTTTTTTTTTTTTTTTTTTTTTTTTTTTTTTTTTTTTTTTTTTTTTTTTTTTTTTTTTTTTTTTTTTTTTTTTTTTTTTTTTTTTTTTTTTTTTTTTTTTTTTTTTTTTTTTTTTTTTTTTTTTTTTTTTTTTTTTTTTTTTTTTTTTTTTTTTTTTTTTTTTTTTTTTTTTTTTTTTTTTTTTTTTTTTTTTTTTTTTTTTTTTTTTTTTTTTTTTTTTTTTTTTTTTTTTTTTTTTTTTTTTTTTTTTTTTTTTTTTTTTTTTTTTTTTTTTTTTTTTTTTTTTTTTTTTTTTTTTTTTTTTTTTTTTTTTTTTTTTTTTTTTTTTTTTTTTTTTTTTTTTTTTTTTTTTTTTTTTTTTTTTTTTTTTTTTTTTTTTTTTTTTTTTTTTTTTTTTTTTTTTTTTTTTTTTTTTTTTTTTTTTTTTTTTTTTTTTTTTTTTTTTTTTTTTTTTTTTTTTTTTTTTTTTTTTTTTTTTTTTTTTTTTTTTTTTTTTTTTTTTTTTTTTTTTTTTTTTTTTTTTTTTTTTTTTTTTTTTTTTTTTTTTTTTTTTTTTTTTTTTTTTTTTTTTTTTTTTTTTTTTTTTTTTTTTTTTTTTTTTTTTTTTTTTTTTTTTTTTTTTTTTTTTTTTTTTTTTTATTTTTTTTTTTTTTTTTTTTTTTTTTTTTTTTTTTTTTTTTTTTTTTTTTTTTTTTTTTTTTTTTTTTTTTTTTTTTTTTTTTTTTTTTTTTTTTTTTTTTTTTTTTTTTTTTTTTTTTTTTTTTTTTTTTTTTTTTTTTTTTTTTTTTTTTTTTTTTTTTTTTTTTTTTTTTTTTTTTTTTTTTTTTTTTTTTTTTTTTTTTTTTTTTTTTTTTTTTTTTTTTTTTTTTTTTTTTTTTTTTTTTTTTTTTTTTTTTTTTTTTTTTTTTTTTTTTTTTTTTTTTTTTTTTTTTTTTTTTTTTTTTTTTTTTTTTTTTTTTTTTTTTTTTTTTTTTTTTTTTTTTTTTTTTTTTTTTTTTTTTTTTTTTTTTTTTTTTTTTTTTTTTTTTTTTTTTTTTTTTTTTTTTTTTTTTTTTTTTTTTTTTTTTTTTTTTTTTTTTTTTTTTTTTTTTTTTTTTTTTTTTTTTTTTTTTTTTTTTTTTTTTTTTTTTTTTTTTTTTTTTTTTTTTTTTTTTTTTTTTTTTTTTTTTTTTTTTTTTTTTTTTTTTTTTTTTTTTTTTTTTTTTTTTTTTTTTTTTTTTTTTTTTTTTTTTTTTTTTTTTTTTTTTTTTTTTTTTTTTTTTTTTTTTTTTTTTTTTTTATTTTTTTTTTTTTTTTTTTTTTTTTTTTTTTTTTTTTTTTTTTTTTTTTTTTTTTTTTTTTTTTTTTTTTTTTTTTTTTTTTTTTTTTTTTTTTTTTTTTTTTTTTTTTTTTTTTTTTTTTTTTTTTTTTTTTTTTTTTTTTTTTTTTTTTTTTTTTTTTTTTTTTTTTTTTTTTTTTTTTTTTTTTTTTTTTTTTTTTTTTTTTTTTTTTTTTTTTTTTTTTTTTTTTTTTTTTTTTTTTTTTTTTTTTTTTTTTTTTTTTTTTTTTTTTTTTTTTTTTTTTTTTTTTTTTTTTTTTTTTTTTTTTTTTTTTTTTTTTTTTTTTTTTTTTTTTTTTTTTATTTTTTTTTTTTTTTTTTTTTTTTTTTTTTTTTTTTTTTTTTTTTTTTTTTTTTTTTTTTTTTTTTTTTTTTTTTTTTTTTTTTTTTTTTTTTTTTTTTTTTTTTTTTTTTTTTTTTTTTTTTTTTTTTTTTTTTTTTTTTTTTTTTTTTTTTTTTTTTTTTTTTTTTTTTTTTTTTTTTTTTTTTTTTTTTTTTTTTTTTTTTTTTTTTTTTTTTTTTTTTTTTTTTTTTTTTTTTTTTTTTTTTTTTTTTTTTTTTTTTTTTTTTTTTTTTTTTTTTTTTTTTTTTTTTTTTTTTTTTTTTTTTTTTTTTTTTTTTTTTTTTTTTTTTTTTTTTTTTTTTTTTTTTTTTTTTTTTTTTTTTTTTTTTTTTTTTTTTTTTTTTTTTTTTTTTTTTTTTTTTTTTTTTTTTTTTTTTTTTTTTTTTTTTTTTTTTTTTTTTTTTTTTTTTTTTTTTTTTTTTTTTTTTTTTTTTATTTTTTTTTTTTTTTTTTTTTTTTTTTTTTTTTTTTTTTTTTTTTTTTTTTTTTTTTTTTTTTTTTTTTTTTTTTTTTTTTTTTTTTTTTTTTTTTTTTTTTTTTTTTTTTTTTTTTTTTTTTTTTTTTTTTTTTTTTTTTTTTTTTTTTTTTTTTTTTTTTTTTTTTTTTTTTTTTTTTTTTTTTTTTTTTTTTTTTTTTTTTTTTTATTTTTTTTTTTTTTTTTTTTTTTTTTTTTTTTTTTTTTTTTTTTTTTTTTTTTTTTTTTTTTTTTTTTTTTTTTTTTTTTTTTTATTTTTTTTTTTTTTTTTTTTTTTTTTTTTTTTTTTTTTTTTTTTTTTTTTTTTTTTTTTTTTTTTTTTTTTTTTTTTTTTTTTTTTTTTTTTTTTTTTTTTTTTTTTTTTTTTTTTTTTTTTTTTTTTTTTTTTTTATTTTTTTTTTTTTTTTTTTTTTTTTTTTTTTTTTTTTTTTTTTTTTTTTTTTTTTTTTTTTTTTTTTTTTTTTTTTTTTTTTTTTTTTTTTTTTTTTTTTTTTTTTTTTTTTTTTTTTTTTTTTTTTTTTTTTTTTTTTTTTTTTTTTTTTTTTTTTTTTTTTTTTTTTTTTTTTTTTTTTTTTTTTTTTTTTTTTTTTTTTTTTTTTTTTTTTTTTTTTTTTTTTTTTTTTTTTTTTTTTTTTTTTTTTTTTTTTTTTTTTTTTTTTTTTTTTTTTTTTTTTTTTTTTTTTTTTTTTTTTTTTTTTTTTTTTTTTTTTTTTTTTTTTTTTTTTTTTTTTTTTTTTTTTTTTTTTTTTTTTTTTTTTTTTTTTTTTTTTTTTTTTTTTTTTTTTTTTTTTTTTTTTTTTTTTTTTTTTTTTTTTTTTTTTTTTTTTTTTTTTTTTTTTTTTTTTTTTTTTTTTTTTTTTTTTTTTTTTTTTTTTTTTTTTTTTTTTTTTTTTTTTTTTTTTTTTTTTTTTTTTTTTTTTTTTTTTTTTTTTTTTTTTTTTTTTTTTTTTTTTTTTTTTTTTTTTTTTTTTTTTTTTTTTTTTTTTTTTTTTTTTTTTTTTTTTTTTTTTTTTTTTTTTTTTTTTTTTTTTTTTTTTTTTTTTTTTTTTTTTTTTTTTTTTTTTTTTTTTTTTTTTTTTTTTTTTTTTTTTTTTTTTTTTTTTTTTTTTTTTTTTTTTTTTTTTTTTTTTTTTTTTTTTTTTTTTTTTTTTTTTTTTTTTTTTTTTTTTTTTTTTTTTTTTTTTTTTTTTTTTTTTTTTTTTTTTTTTTTTTTTTTTTTTTTTTTTTTTTTTTTTTTTTTTTTTTTTTTTTTTTTTTTTTTTTTTTTTTTTTTTTTTTTTTTTTTTTTTTTTTTTTTTTTTTTTTTTTTTTTTTTTTTTTTTTTTTTTTTTTTTTTTTTTTTTTTTTTTTTTTTTTTTTTTTTTTTTTTTTTTTTTTTTTTTTTTTTTTTTTTTTTTTTTTTTTTTTTTTTTTTTTTTTTTTTTTTTTTTTTTTTTTTTTTTTTTTTTTTTTTTTTTTTTTTTTTTTTTTTTTTTTTTTTTTTTTTTTTTTTTTTTTTTTTTTTTTTTTTTTTTTTTTTTTTTTTTTTTTTTTTTTTTTTTTTTTTTTTTTTTTTTTTTTTTTTTTTTTTTTTTTTTTTTTTTTTTTTTTTTTTTTTTTTTTTTTTTTTTTTTTTTTTTTTTTTTTTTTTTTTTTTTTTTTTTTTTTTTTTTTTTTTTTTTTTTTTTTTTTTTTTTTTTTTTTTTTTTTTTTTTTTTTTTTTTTTTTTTTTTTTTTTTTTTTTTTTTTTTTTTTTTTTTTTTTTTTTTTTTTTTTTTTTTTTTTTTTTTTTTTTTTTTTTTTTTTTTTTTTTTTTTTTTTTTTTTTTTTTTTTTTTTTTTTTTTTTTTTTTTTTTTTTTTTTTTTTTTTTTTTTTTTTTTTTTTTTTTTTTTTTTTTTTTTTTTTTTTTTTTTTTTTTTTTTTTTTTTTTTTTTTTTTTTTTTTTTTTTTTTTTTTTTTTTTTTTTTTTTTTTTTTTTTTTTTTTTTTTTTTTTTTTTTTTTTTTTTTTATTTTTTTTTTTTTTTTTTTTTTTTTTTTTTTTTTTTTTTTTTTTTTTTTTTTTTTTTTTTTTTTTTTTTTTTTTTTTTATTTTTTTTTTTTTTTTTTTTTTTTTTTTTTTTTTTTTTTTTTTTTTTTTTTTTTTTTTTTTTTTTTTTTTTTTTTTTTTTTTTTTTTTTTTTTTTTTTTTTTTTTTTTTTTTTTTTTTTTTTTTTTTTTTTTTTTTTTTTTTTTTTTTTTTTTTTTTTTTTTTTTTTTTTTTTTTTTTTTTTTTTTTTTTTTTTTTTTTTTTTTTTTTTTTTTTTTTTTTTTTTTTTTTTTTTTTTTTTTTTTTTTTTTTTTTTTTTTTTTTTTTTTTTTTTTTTTTTTTTTTTTTTTTTTTTTTTTTTTTTTTTTTTTTTTTTTTTTTTTTTTTTTTTTTTTTTTTTTTTTTTTTTTTTTTTTTTTTTTTTTTTTTTTTTTTTTTTTTTTTTTTTTTTTTTTTTTTTTTTTTTTTTTTTTTTTTTTTTTTTTTTTTTTTTTTTTTTTTTTTTTTTTTTTTTTTTTTTTTTTTTTTTTTTTTTTTTTTTTTTTTTTTTTTTTTTTTTTTTTTTTTTTTTTTTTTTTTTTTTTTTTTTTTTTTTTTTTTTTTTTTTTTTTTTTTTTTTTTTTTTTTTTTTTTTTTTTTTTTTTTTTTTTTTTTTTTTTTTTTTTTTTTTTTTTTTTTTTTTTTTTTTTTTTTTTTTTTTTTTTTTTTTTTTTTTTTTTTTTTTTTTTTTTTTTTTTTTTTTTTTTTTTTTTTTTTTTTTTTTTTTTTTTTTTTTTTTTTTTTTTTTTTTTTTTTTTTTTTTTTTTTTTTTTTTTTTTTTTTTTTTTTTTTTTTTTTTTTTTTTTTTTTTTTTTTTTTTTTTTTTTTTTTTTTTTTTTTTTTTTTTTTTTTTTTTTTTTTTTTTTTTTTTTTTTTTTTTTTTTTTTTTTTTTTTTTTTTTTTTTTTTTTTTTTTTTTTTTTTTTTTTTTTTTTTTTTTTTTTTTTTTTTTTTTTTTTTTTTTTTTTTTTTTTTTTTTTTTTTTTTTTTTTTTTTTTTTTTTTTTTTTTTTTTTTTTTTTTTTTTTTTTTTTTTTTTTTTTTTTTTTTTTTTTTTTTTTTTTTTTTTTTTTTTTTTTTTTTTTTTTTTTTTTTTTTTTTTTTTTTTTTTTTTTTTTTTTTTTTTTTTATTTTTTTTTTTTTTTTTTTTTTTTTTTTTTTTTTTTTTTTTTTTTTTTTTTTTTTTTTTTTTTTTTTTTTTTTTTTTTTTTTTTTTTTTTATTTTTTTTTTTTTTTTTTTTTTTTTTATTTTTTTTTTTTTTTTTTTTTTTTTTTTTTTTTTTTTTTTTTTTTTTTTTTTTTTTTTTTTTTTTTTTTTTTTTTTTTTTTTTTTTTTTTTTTTTTTTTTTTTTTTTTTTTTTTTTTTTTTTTTTTTTTTTTTTTTTTTTTTTTTTTTTTTTTTTTTTTTTTTTTTTTTTTTTTTTTTTTTTTTTTTTTTTTTTTTTTTTTTTTTTTTTTTTTTTTTTTTTTTTTTTTTTTTTTTTTTTTTTTTTTTTTTTTTTTTTTTTTTTTTTTTTTTTTTTTTTTTTTTTTTTTTTTTTTTTTTTTTTTTTTTTTTTTTTTTTTTTTTTTTTTTTTTTTTTTTTTTTTTTTTTTTTTTTTTTTTTTTTTTTTTTTTTTTTTTTTTTTTTTTTTTTTTTTTTTTTTTTTTTTTTTTTTATTTTTTTTTTTTTTTTTTTTTTTTTTTTTTTTTTTTTTTTTTTTTTTTTTTTTTTTTTTTTTTTTTTTTTTTTTTTTTTTTTTTTTTTTTTTTTTTTTTTTTTTTTTTTTTTTTTTTTTTTTTTTTTTTTTTTTTTTTTTTTTTTTTTTTTTTTTTTTTTTTTTTTTTTTTTTTTTTTTTTTTTTTTTTTTTTTTTTTTTTTTTTTTTTTTTTTTTTTTTTTTTTTTTTATTTTTTTTTTTTTTTTTTTTT